>VXBN01001276.1:734905-761208 GCA_013397395.1 Sinosuthora webbiana | reverse complement strand
AAAAAAGCAAAAGGAATAATTCTTAAACAATTAACCAGCTGGGAGCCTTTTCTAAAAAGCAATTTGGCAAAATTTGTTTGTAAACAACTGTAGTGACAGGACCATAATCATTGGTTAGGAAAGCAGTTTGCAATGAATTTTCCAGCCATCCTTTCATCTTAGTACTCTTTTTGTATCGCATGCAAAACTGAAAGTATTAGGTATTGGTGAGAAAGAATAATGTACCAGGCAAATGAAAATTTCAGACAAAAATATTAACCATTCTTGATATCATTAGGAGCAATTTTCAGGCAATGACTTGGAGTGGAATAATACAATAAACAAGTACAAATATTATTTTAATTCTAAACCAGTTATTCCATATAGTCTATATTCTGTATATTCAAATAGCTAAAATGTCTTAACCACACATTTCTTTCAACTTTTTGCTCATGAATATCAAATGAATATATTTTCTTTGATGTTAAAGGTAAGAAAAAGATTTCTGTCATTTTCATGAAAAAATGTGGTCTATAGTACCAAGTGATAGCATACTAAAGAAACATTTCATAGGTATGTGTATTTTAAAATTTAATATCATTTTTAATCTTTTGATTTGAGTTACGGAGTTTGGTTTTCAGAGTACATTGGTTTGACACAATGGAGGAAGAACTAAGGAAAGGGAATTTGCAGTTCTTGATACTGTAACCTAGCTTTAACAATAAACACAATTATACTCCTTCCTTAAACAAGAGCTTCCATACTTTTTCTCAAGCATGTTTCTCTTCTGTTCTCCTAATTTTGGGGACGTATAAGTACTGTCAGCCAGACTGTAGCTAATTATTCCATATGAACCTCTGTGTCAATTTTCCTATCTAGGTTGTGTATATATCTATATCTATATAAAATAAACATCTCTGGTATTTGTCTCTCTCTGTGAGAGTAGATAGAAAAGCAGTCTCCACAGTACATGATTTGTGATAAAACTAACATAAATGGGCTTCATTAGGACCAGATTTTTTTATGTCCTTTATTACATCCTTTGAAAAATGCAAGTTAAACCTGTTGTTATTTAATCAGATTTCCATTGTAAACGTAGCACCTGTTTTGATTATGTCACCTTCCTCATTTCATTCCTGACTCACCGTTTTCTGTCACATTCAACAAATAGCTTCTCTCCTCTCTCAAGGTCCTTCAACACTTATCTTCCTCTCATAAACTTATATTATTTAAACACATTGACCTTTAACATGTCACTTTGCGCGTCAAATCCTTCAGTGATGCCAGTCTCCCCCATTCACCTATTAAATTTTTAAGGAAGCATGCTGTTGTTTTATCCCCTACAGCACCTGGGAATAAACCAGGATTTTGTCATATCTCATTTCAAAATATTTGTTTGTGTGGCCCATATCCCACTCCATACAGAGAACAAGACAAACCAAAACAAACCAAAAACTGAGTAGACAACAGATGGTGCACTGGGACCACTTACTTCCCTGCTGAATGGGACAGTTTTAATATTTCCCTGTTTGTCTCCCATCTGTCTGTTTGTCTGTCTGTTATTTCTTCTTTTCTTAGACAATAAAATCTTTGGGGTGAGGACAATAATTTGTTTTTTCTTTAGTTCAGTAGTTCTGATTTTTTGTTTTAGTAAAAGGCAGAAAGCTCTGCATTGTTCCTGCAGGATGTGCCATGGCCTGAGCAGGTTTCAGCTTGCTTTAACATTTTGCAGATGTCAGTGATTTCTCCCTCCCCTGCTTTACCTGCAGCTCCAGGAACACCATTGTAAGACTTAAGAGCTTGTTGCCTCCAAAAAACGAATGTGCCAAACACAGCGAGCTAAGGAATTATGGCTAACCCAATGAATATTTTAATAGTTGAATAGTCTAAATTACACATTAAAACAGAACAGCTTCATAAACTTTACAGCTGGTATTTTGTACAAAAACACCTACGTGCTGGTGCTGGTACCCATCCCTTTGCCCAACAAGAGCCTCAGCCTGCCATGGTCCCTAAAGTTTGAGATGTGTCTGGTGGGGTCCAGCCTGGGAGGTTGTTGAGGGCAGGGTAGGTAGAGTCCTCAGCCACTCTGGGCATCACCCCAAAGGAGCAGTGGCCTGGCTGTGGTCATGATTTCTTCTTTTTCCCATCTGGAGTCCATGTGGCCTTACTTTCAAAATACTTTGACCACGCTCCCATCCTCCCCTCAGGCAGCCAACTGGATTGCCATTGCCAAGACAGAAATCACATTTTCTGGGCTATGAAGTAAGGCAATTTTGTATTAGCACTGTTAGAACTGGTGGTGGTAGTAATAATAATGGTAGTAGCAGTTTTTAGCAATCTTATTATATCCTAGCAAATACTAATATCCTAACTGTAACCTTTGGCCTCCATTCCTGACATTCAAAGCATAGTATGAATCACAAAGGCCTGAAGAGCTTCAGGATAAAAAAATCCTGTCAAACCCAAACCAAATAAACAAACCCCAGTAGTGATAACTGTCATCTTAATCCTATATTTGATAAGAAAACATAAAAGGAAGCCATTTGAATAAAATATGGAACACTGTTTCTTTAATCGGCTTTGTTTATTCTAGATCAATATACATAGACCAGGAAAAAAATACATCTAACTTTTAAAATAATTCATGTCCTCTTTCTTGAAGTGATATAATAATAGGTTTTATATACAATGAATATCTAAAATGTTTTTCTTTGTCTTCAGATTTTTTTAATTAAAATGTTGTTTATTACATTTATAATTAGTATTACTGTAAAGACCTCAAGTGTTTGACGTTGTACTGTCCTATCTTCATGATAAAATTGTTCGCACTCAGTAGTGACTGATTGAAAATTTAGAGCACATAATAAGAAGGAAATAGGACAAATTAATCAATGAATATTCCACATGTTAAACCGTTTGTAAACAAGCGATGGCTTTGCTCATCAAGCTTGATCTCAGACACATTGCTGAAAGTTAACTTCCCCCTCACAGGCCTGTGGAATGAGACATTTATGCAAGCCTGACATCAGTTCACTAGCCGGAAGAATTCAATCCACTTTTAATACCCATACTTAAGCAGATTTGATTACTTTAAGCATATATCTCAAATGCATCCATAAAAATAAAATACACACTGGGAAGGTAAAAAAAATATCTCTTATATCCCAAAACACAAAATAAAATCAAAACTGGTGAAAGCCCATTTTTTATCAATTTTATCCTACTGTCTTATTAAAAAAAATCATAGCTCAAGCAATGGAAACATGAGACTGCAATGTAATTTTTCACATTGATATATTTCCAGAGTAAAAACCAAAGCTTTTCTGGAATTCAAGTCTTTCAAATTGCTTTCGGTATTTTATAATATTAACAGTATTTCTTATTCCACTTCCTTGTTATTCTGTGCACATTAATTGAATTTTCTCAGAAAAAATTACTTATAAAATGGTATTTTGGGGCATTTTAAAGACATACAAAAACATCTTTATATATTTTAAAAATCTTGAATTTGAAGTGTGAAGATTTTTATATTATTCAATGAAGTATAGGTCTGTAAAAAGTTGCAATTTATAAAATTATGGTAAGAAAATATATATGGTTGCTGTTTATGTTAGTGTTTCTTAACCTTAATTGTGGCTGATTTGATTTGACGTCCAAGTGTGTGTTGGTGTGCGTTTTGGGAGAGAGGGATGTATAACAGCTGTTATGTAAAATTATGTAAAAACAAGAGTGTCACCATTCAAGAGGCAAAATTGCTGTGCAGGAAAACAAGCGGCTTATTTAGAAATTCTGAGCTGAAGACCACAGTGCTCCAAATACATATCTATTCTGTTACATAGTCATTCCAACAAGGCTGCTTCATCTAAATCTTCATGGACAATGAAAAGTCAAGCTAAAAAAGTTTAAGGTTTTTAGGATTTAGAGAAACCCTGAGGGAGAATGATCTAATGGAAATAAACATTCTACCTAGGACTGTCAGTCTATGGCTCGTCCTCTTCTTAGGAATGACACACAAAACTCTTCAATGATTCTTGTGTAAATTTTCATAGTAGAATAGACCAATTTCCTGATTTTTTTTTTTTAAATCAGGATTCATCACAAGCAAGGAAACCTTTTTTATTAATCTCTGACTCTTTTTCTCCATTATAGGTTTTTATTTCCTAAAAATAAAGTTGGTATTTTTCAAACAGGATTATATTTGACACTCTTAACTCCGGGAGCTTCTCATGGCTTTATTTTCCCAAATTTTATCCTTCTGTGAAATGAAATAATTGTATTTCTGATTTCTGAAGGAAAGGCAGTTAAACAGACTATTTAGTATTTCACATTTTTTGTTGACCAAAAAGGCACTGGTGACCCCAGTGTAACTACTTTGTAAGCAGTAACAGATGATTGTGAGTTGAAACAGTTTTCTTCCCTAATATTTGTCCTAATTCTGGATCTGGAAATGTGGTTTCTGGAAATGTGTATCTGGAAATATGCTTAACCATCCCATGCAATTGAAATTGAGAGGCATACAACCTTAGTATTAAACACAGTTATTAATGAAAAATTTTAAATATATGTTTAAGGATAAAACAGGAAGAGAATTAATTTTTCATTTATTAAGGGAATACATCCAGTTCAGAGAATGTTAATTTTTGCATCATTTTCTGAAAAAATTTGCTTAGATTTTAGAACAATATTGTGTTGAATCATATGCTGTGTGCAGAAAACAGAATGCTGACTTTTTCATCATTGATTAATTTTGTCACTGTACTAGATAAGACATTATAATATTTTCTATAAGTTCTCATAGAGCCATACCTAGTACATTGCAGAATTTTTCAGCTTCTCTTTGTCTCAGTGAATAAGAGTCTTCAAAAAAAATGAATGATGTGGCATTCACATAAACACATCTGCAGCCTGATTTCTAAACATGTAATTTATCTTTACAGATGTTAGTAAAATGATTAGGCATCTAAAGCATCCAACTGGAAGACCAATTAAATGAAAACATAATTTTGTACTTTAAAAACATAGAATTCCTTTTCTTCTGCTAGAGAGAAATCCAGCAGAAAAGCCCCCAAAAATCAATTGAAAATACGAAGAAACCTCAAAACTTCAAAGGTATTTATCATGTGTCTGAGAGAAGGAAAAGCCCTTAGCTTCATGGAAGAGGAAAAGGATCAAACATCTTAAGAAGTCAAGGGTTATTTCATTGGGATTTACTTTATGCTGGAATATATTTACTTAAGTCAGCTTTCTATTAACATAATTCATTTCTCAAAATGTTTTTTCCCCCTCATTTATCATTTCATCTTTCGATGGCGATCTGGGGACAAGAATTTAGTACCAGATTTTGTTGTATTTATCTTAGTCATCTTCTGATGTGAATATTTCATGACCCTTATACAGACCAAAAATCTATGGCTGCAGCTGGGTTGAAGGACTGCAACCCAGGGATGGTTGATCACAGTCATGGATATGTATAATTTTTGTGCTGTTTATGAATCTCTAAACCATGCCTCAACTAAATCCTTTTGTTCACTGCAAATTGCAAACTATGTCACTGCTTTCAAGATAACTGTCTTAACTGAGTGTTTGTGAATATAAGTGGATCTTACAAAGCTGAATAAATTATTTCAATGCTAAAAATGGCTCAAAGAAGAATGAATGTTACAAACCTTCATTACAGGAAGCGTGTTCTTTGAAAGGAAACTGTTCTTTAGTGGTTGAAGTAAATTGCTATCAGCCACCATGTTTTTAAGAGAAGCACAAATATTTCACTTAAGTTTGAAAAGTTTAGATTTCTATCAGCTGTATTAAAGAAAAAAATCTTCTTGATTAACACTGCCAAATATATGATATGTAATTTGTGTTATAGCAAAGTTTTAAAGACTTTTTTTGAGATACCTGATCCAGACTTGTTCATGCTATGATTTATTAGAATTTCTATTTAGCCTATAAAGCAATAAAGAATGTTTTTTCTACTAAGTCTTTCAAAAATAAATTTTACACAGCTTTTTCTCTTTTGCTTACCTTTAAGCACAATTCTTGCACAAGACTGGGACTACACAATACCATCCCCAGTAATAATTTAATTGCATGGTGCTAGGATGAGGCTGAATATGATTATGGCTTCATCACTTCCATAAAATATACCATCTTTCATCTATTAATATCCTATGAAGTATAATTATAAATAATTTAAGATCTTTTTCTCCAACAAAGAATCAGACTGCATTCAATGGAACAATTTTTTTTTTGTCATGTGTGTTTGTTTACTTATCGTTGGGGCAGCCTTCCCAGACCTTAGTATAATATATAGAAAATTCTTCTATGGCAGTAAGGATGACAGAATTTGCAATAGAGGCACTTTAATGCCCAATCCATTTTAAGTCCCCTATACTGTAGCTATGTAGTTTTCTTAAAATCTCTATGATTAAATATATCGGTGTTAAGATATTCATTGTGAATATCTTGAAACAATAACAAATTCTAATTTAGAAATTTATATTTTAAAGATTCAAAAATGTGTTTTAAATATACTTTAACTTCATCCTTTCTATGTGCTGCATGAAAAAGGAACTACATACACTAACTCTTTGAATAACCTGAAATAAGTTGTGAAATAAGAACACTGGATCAAATTTTGATTGGTTGGTTGGTTTGGTTTTTTGTCAATGTATAATAAAATATATACACAATTAAAAAATACAGAATTGGGTTTATAGGACCATCATGAAGTTCAAAAAAGGGAATTGCAAATTCATGCACCTGGAGAACAAACCCAGGTACCAGCATATGCTGGAGCCTGCCCGGCTGAAAAGGTTGGAAGGGACCTTGGGACACTGGTGGGCACAAAGTTGAACATGAGTCACCAATGTGCCCTTTTGTCAAAGGCAGCTAAGTGTACCCTTGACGGCATTAGGAAGAGCATTGTCAGCACAGCAAGGGAGGTGATCCCTCCCCTTTACTTAGCACTGATTAGGCCAAACCTGAAATGTTGTGTGCCTGGATTCTCAGTAAAACAGTAATACAGGAGACAGTCTGTGAAGGACCGTGAAGATTATTATGAGTCTGGAGCATCTCTCCAATGAAAAACATCTGAGAAAGCTGGGACTGTTTATCCTTGAAATGAAAAGGCCCAGAAAGGACCTCATTAATGTGTGCAAATACTTGGAGGGAGGGTGCAAAAAAGACTTCCAGGCTTGTTCATTGGTTCCCAGTGAAAGGATCAGAGGCAATGGGCACAAAGTAGAACACAGTACATCTGACATCTGAACATCAAATACACTTTTGCACTGTGGGGGTAGCAAGGTTGGCCAGGAAAGTTGTGGAGTCCCCATCCTTGAAGATATTTGAGAGCTCTACTTGAACAGGGGGATTGAACTCCACCCAGCAGTTCCTTCCAATTTCAACCATTCTGTAATTCTGAAAATATAATTAAATGCTATACATGCAGCAACTTTACAGTTCACTACTAAGTAACAAATAACATCCTTTTATTAATCTTTATAACAACCTCTTACATGATACCTTATTTCATTTATAGTTTGGGAAAATATAGTCTGGTGGTTCTACATACACACACACACACACCTTTCAGAGAGTCCTGTGTAGTTTTCCAGAACTTCTAAACTACAGTTTGGACTATAACTTGGATTTCAATTTTCACTTTTTCCTATCAATCAAGGCTTGGTACTTTACACTCTGACTTCTTGTGTTTAGAAGAGCTGCCTTCTATTTTCTGATGTTGCAATGTTAATCAGCAAGAGGGGATTGTTTTAGATGAAGGGGAGATTTCTTCAAAGAAGAAAGTAAACCTCTAAAATTGTACAGAAGTAAAAACACTATGATTTTTTTTTAATATTTTTTTTTTAATACAAGTAAAGTAATTCATTTTTGGTTCTGGGTATGTCACTTTGAAATTTGTTTTTGTGTTGCTTTTAGTCCCTGGTCAGACTGTTAATGAAGATGGGCATGCCCTCCTTATGATCTATGCAGGTTAGCATTAATCTATATCCTTATACTACTAGTAATTATTTAATAACAAATCAGGTTATTAGTTTGCATTTCTAGCACTTTTTGGATGTTGAAAATGTAAATGATTTCCCAAAAAATGAATGTCAATAAGATCCTCTGGGCTTTTTCCAGTTAAAAAAAGTTTTCCTTATAGATGATGGATATACACATAGAAAGTATTTCTCAATTAGAAAAATATGGATTTGCTGAATACTTTCTAATTCTGAAAGGTAAAAATATTGAAGAAAATAATAAAGCTTACTTGCTAGACTTTATTTCTGCTGTTCAGCATGCTGATTTTTTTTTCTTCCTGTGCAGTACTGCTCTGAGCAAAATTACCTCCAAGAATTTGTAGTACCTCAACTTACTTGAGAAAAAAAAGAAGTTTTTTGGAAACAAAGAATGCTAAAGATGCTGTTCACTATGGTTTTGCAAAGGATCCAGCTGTCAAATTCTGAAATTTTCAAAATATTAATGAAACCAAAAAGACTAAATACTTCAATAACTTATTGTTCTATTTGAAGATGTCTCAATTATTCAGATTCACCTGTTTGTTTCTGGTTATTACAGCCTGTGTACCTACAGCATGCATTAATAAAGACAGCTTTACTGCAAAATTTTGCTTCAATTTTCTCTTTTTTTAGTGTGTTATTGTGATAGTAGTAAAAGTATAATATATACTAAAAAGTAAGATTTTGCATTGTGTTTTACATCCAACTCAGCAAAGGTAACAGCAGTCCCAAGGACTTCTGAGAATCCAGGGCAGGCTGGAAAGTAGCTTGAGGACCACAGTACTCTGATGGTTGAAATGCCTACAGCCAGTGCTAAAATGAAGGACCTGAGTCACCAACCAGCAATAAATCAAATTATTTGTTTGTAATTAACTGACACTTTAACATGGTCTAATCAGATAGCTAGAGAAATGTTGTAAATTTCAAATACTCTTATTTCTCTAAGAAGATGTTTACAGATGGTAAACCATATGTATTCTTCTAGCCATGACACTGTATTTTCTTGGGCCTCACTGTAGATGTAAGTGGAATATGATAAAATGGTAATCAAGCTGAGAGTGCCCAGCATGTCCATCATTCTTCTTATGAGCCATTATGATTGTTATAGAGATTTTTGACAGTAGGTTCTCACCTCCTCCAGATAGATTTACTGGCACAGATCAGTTATGTTACCTGGTAGCTCAAGGTGGATGACGTAAAAGAAGGACCTAGAACAAATAAATCCCTTGGCAATTATACTCTTAAAATAGAAACTCCCAATCCCTCATGCAATAGTCTGGACAAACAGCAGTATTAGGATCATGGGTCTTCTCCCTCTTTGTTTGCTCTTTCATTGCCAAGGGGTCATCATATGGTCATCTTCTCTCAGGTTGCTTTCAGCGGGGGTTTCCATCAGTTCTGTAGTTCATGTTATGACAAGGCTGTTACAGTTTATGGGCTGTTGACTCTAGTTATTAATTTTTAAGCAATATTTAAGCTACAGCTCAGTCTATTCTAACTATTGTTAGCTCCGGGTTTCATTATGATCCCTCTTTGACTTAAACATAGCCATATAGTTCAAATGGAGTTCAACCTCCTGCCTAACATTTCTAGCTACTTATGTCAAGCATGCACTTAGCTATTTTCAAGTTATATACAATTTTTCATAATGATCCTTTCAAATGATGTCATAATCTCAAGAAGCACAGACTTCCATCTACACATTTCTATAAGAAGTAATTTGGAAATCAAGAGCTGAGACTGTGTTCAATATGTAGTGCCAACTTAGTTTCCCTACTTCCACCTTAGTCTCTAAATACACTAAGCAATAAACTAAAATCACAAAGGAAAACAGAAAAATATATTTCTTTTTTTCCATCACTTCACTGCATGAAAGGGCTATTTCTTATACCATAAAACCTTATTGAAAATACTTTATAATTTATCTAATCTTAGATCTTGAAATAAATTAAATACTAAAGACTAGTTGCACAAAAATCAGCTTTTTCTTAAAGGTAGAAATAACAGTTCCATCACTTCCAAAGTGATTTGAAATTTTGTAAGAATATTTTTATTACTTTGATGATTATAGATATTTCTTAACCACTGCTGAGCTATACAAAAGGACAGTATCCTCAGATGTTAGCACTCCATGTAAAATACGGAAGCACTTCTAGCTTATCAAGATAAAAATATGCTGAAATTACTCATATAATGTATGTGAATAAAATTACTCCTAATCAAAATGAACTGCCCACATGAAAAGCCCAAATCAACAATACAAAAAATGAAGCTAAAAATAATTATGACAGCTATCCTTTTTCTCTATAGAGCAAAAATATTTAGTACAGTAAACAGCTAAATATGAGCATGTCTTCACAATGACATAGTCTGAATCTAACTTTCCTCTCCAATCAATCTGAAATTTATTACTGGGAGTTTAGAGGAAATGATGCTGCATTCTTTGAAAAACTTTTCTCTGAAACGCTTCCATTTTCCTAGATTCTAAATAAATATTTCATGTTAGCAACCCTTAAACATTTCATTTTGCATTTTGAAATGTGTCGTCTGCTTCTTTGCTTTTAGTGTTACAGTTATTAATACCAGTATTGAAATTAATCCTTAACCACAGAATCATTTAGGTGGGAAAGACATCTCAGATCATTGAGTCGCACCTCTGACCAACCACCATCTTGTCACCATGGCACTAAGTGTTGCCAAGTTGTTTCTCAGACACCTCCTGGGATGATGACTTTCTTGACCACCTCCCTGGGCAGCCCATTTTAATGCTTAGCAACCCTTTCCACAAAGAAATTCTTCCTGATATCCAATCTAAACCTCCCTAAATTGTGTAATGACTCAGAATATTTGGAGTTTCCAATATTTTTTTGGCAGGAAATTTTCTCATCAAAATTATTCTTGTAGTTTGAATTGTGTCAGGTAATGTATGGTGTATTCTGTTTCTGTTCAATGCAAACAAGTACCCCCTCCCTAAATTTTGTTTCTATTTATTAAACGAAAACATTATTTCTTCAGGTCTAGTATAAAATTCTTAAATTTTGCCTTCAGTTAAATAAACAGCAAAAGTTGTACTAACTTCGACAGACTAAGCATTGAACCTTAAGAACTATGTAGATACTGCATGATATTGTGTATGGATATAATAAACTTCATCAATGCACAAGTTCTATAAATAAATATATATATTTCTATATATATAGTCTATTTATATTATATACTAGTCTATTTATATTATATACATTCATATATTTTAATATGCTAACATTATGTGTACACCCACACAAATAAGAAATTCCCAAACCAAAAGAAAATTTTAAAAATAACAAAACTGGATATTGTAAGGACTCCTATGTATTAGGAAGAGAATTAAAAAAAAGAAAATGCCCTCTAATCCTAATTCACTTGAAGATTAAGATCAAACAGAGAAGGGGAAAACAAACAAACAAAAAAAAGAGAAGTTAAACAATAGACTCCCCTTGAAACTGGGATTTTCTGGACTTTTACTCCTGGGCAAACTGAAATGAGGTACTGGTTTGACAATGTCCAAGCGGGAAGACTCCAGTGGGTGTCTTTCTATCCTGACAGAAGTAGAAGGTGGTGGAGCAGCACCCCCAAGGCGGTGAGCAGCAGGTCCAGCACTCAGGCTCCCCACCTTTGTGCCAAGCCAGAGGCCTGAGTGCCAGCACAGGGCTTCCCTCCAGCTCCCTCTGCTTGAACTGGGTTATGGTTCTGTGGCTCCCTGCCTTGTAGGCTTATGTTCATTTTTTTTTTTTTTTTTTTCCTCTGCGAGCAGAGAATGAAAGTGACAAGACCATTTCAGGAGGGCAGCCAAGAAGATGTCAGTGTATTTTTCTAGCTGGGCTTAAAAGTGATGGTAATGATACGATGATTTTTTGTCTCTGAAAATTTCCCATGCACACTTTGTTCATAAAGAGGCATTTTCTGTTTTAAAAACATGTCAGTGGAAAAAAAAGGGTAAATTAAAGATTTTTGAGTAGAGAGACAGGCAGTTTTTCCCAACATGAATTAAATATTAAAGAAATTACTGCAAGTCCTTCTGTTTTGAAGAACTTAGGCCTCACACTGCTGGGCTTTGTTGTTTCTTAAGAGAAAATAATTGCCATATTTGCAGTACTCATTATAGCAGGCAACAAAATTGCATGATGAAGACATACTTATAAAATAAATATGCATTAACCATCACTGAACTGCATTTTCATAATATGGCCAGCACCCCAGTTTTTTCCTGAAAACAGCCTTTTACATTGGCCAAGAAAACTCACATAATGGGCATCATTGCTTTGCAGCTTTAGCCCTCTGAGCCACTTTGAGTTCTGTAGACAGAAACTTCCCCAAAGAAGGAAAGCACAACTGGTTTTCTGCTTTTCATACTTACATAAAACCAGTGCTAAAATAGGCTGAAAATAGGTTTTGGTTTTTGTCAGGAGACAAAAGTCTAAGCAACATACCAGTCATTTCTTTCATCTTCTTTTCTCTTGCCATTTAACTAAGTTCAGAAACAGCTTCTCTTATGCTTTTTTGAACCCAAATTGGTGACAATTTTTCATTGCATAACTATATTTGAAGCATACCTCAGCTAGCTCTCTCAAGGCCATTTCAAGCAATAAAAAAGATACACACTAGTGTTTTGGAAAGAATTATGTTTAGTTTCAGTATTCTTTAATATTAGTTTTATTTTCCTTAATCATAACTCCATGTTAATTTTTAATTTTCTCCTGCCAATTACCACTGTGCTGAAACTGGAAATGACAATTATAGGACTGAGCAATTTGTCTTCATTCCATATGTTCTCCATATACTCAGTGAATTTAAGTATCCTATTATGTACTAGCTATTGACTTATTTAGCAGTGTTTATTTATGCATTTATAAGATATTTCCTTGAATTTCTGTTCTGTATTCTGATTAGTGATAGCACAATATTTTGTAGAAACACACTTTTGTTGATTCACATTCCTTTCAAAGATAGATGTTTTGGCTCTGAAGACATTTTGTTCAGTGTTTCTTATAATGGTTCTTTCCTATGCACTTTCCCATTTGTCCATATTTTGTAATAGAATGCCCCTTTTCTGAAATACACAGTGAAACATACTAAAATATGTATGTTTTAATCACATCAGTACACAAAACACTGTGATATACATACCAGTTTATAAAGTTTAGAATAATCACTTATTCATTTTCATAAACCTTCCAGTCTTACTTACTAACTCAGATCTACTGTATTTTCTGGAGAGAATTGCACTGGCATATTCACATACATTCCCTTACCACTGTTGTAACATTGCAAAATGGCGCAGACATAATGGCCATGGATTCCATTTTGGTAAGCAATGAGATGAGTCAGATATTTATCACAGAGGCCCATCAAAGGGGAGGGGTGGCTTTACAGTAATCAACTTTTAGGAAGAGACAATAAAGTAAGACAGTTGCATTGAAATGTTTCAATTCATTGTTTAGGGCTAGGACATTTTCAGGTGTGAAAATTCACAAAATACTCAAGGGACATAAAAAGGCTAAAATCTGATTTCTGCTTTGAATCGGACAGAACCGGTATTAGAATATGGTCCCTCTTCTTAAAAATCCACCATCATCTCCATACTGTAGAATTTATCTTCCATTTAGCTGTTTATAGAGAAAGGAAGATATGCCAAAGAAGAATTTGACATTTTAAAAGAGGCTGATGCTATAATTTGATGAACAAGAATCTTGCCTGCTATGTAGGATGGAGTCTGTGGGAACCTAATATGTCATAAACAAGCAGATTGGTTACTCCCACACCCAAGTTAAATGTTCTAGCCAGTGGGTTATTGTCTGGGCATTGGGTAGGCTGAGAGAATATCTATCATAACCTTCTCACATAGAAAAATTCTCCAAAAGTGTCATTTTGACTCTACATCAGAAAAGTAATAAACTATTTTGAAACTACATGTTTTCTTTTTCTTTTATGGAAGTGAAAAATATTTTTCTGATCAGGACTAGAAAATAATACAATTCTCACATTCTTTCTTTAGTTTGTCAATCGTGGAACTGAGTGAAAAATAATCTAGGTTACTAAAGTTTATTTCAGGAAAAACCGCCAAGAAATACAAGTAGAAATAAAAAATCCAACCAGACAGCCAACCAACCAACCAGTTCTGCTGGTCCTGCTTCCATCTGCAGGCAAAGGGGAAAAAAAAACCTTGAGTGAGCATTCATTTATATTTAAGTGCATCTACCAAAATATAGAGAGATACCTTTCTAAAAAGCATATATAAAAAGCAATCCACAAACAGGTATTTCTATAACCTGAAATGTCTGGGAATTCCTTGAAATCAGTAGAGAATTCACTGCTTGAGGTTTATTCCACATGGAACATGTTTAGATATAGTAAAAAAGGATGCCATGAGAACCTCTAACTTTCCCTAGTTAAATCAAATTATTGATTCATTTTAACACTAATGCTAACTGTATCACCATCTGTGAGTTTTGACCCTTGAAATTAGACAGTATCATACTTTAATCAGCTATGATTCTGTCTATATAACAAATAGTGTGACACAATATCATAGAGTGAAATAGTAATTTCAGAGGACAACACATCCACACTATATTTTTGAACATTTTTATTTCTGTTTAGCTGTAGTCTGCTCCTGTGGACTAGATGACTATAAAGACCTGGAACACATTAGATGATGTTCAAGGATTTTTTCAGTCTAGCCTCATTCAAAAATGAAACCAGTCTACATCCTCAAGAGAAGATTTGTGAAGCCAAAAAACAGGCTGTGAGGGCTACTGTGAGATTAACTCCAAAAGTGTACCTGCCCTTCATAAAGGACAATCATAGATACGCTCAAGATAAGTAAAGAAGAATGCAGTTACTTAGTCCCTAAATTAAACATTTCCTCATATTTAGAGAAATGCTGTGTTTAGTGAAGATGTAGGAGAAACTTTTTACTGAGATAAGCAACTCAAGGATCTATCCTCAGTTTCAGGAATTCTTGAACTCTTTAAGAAGGAAAATCCACCAGTATCTGCTGAGGGGAGCACTCACATGGCAAAAATGATGCCATGTGGAAATGGGATTTTCCTTCCCCCATCTGTCAGTTGGAATGGGATTGAAAATTAAAATAAAAATAGTATTAAAAACCTGCTTTTGAAGTGAATCTCTCTATCATTCCCATTTACCGTGTACCAGTTCAAATGGCAGAGCGGTTTCAGAGCTTGAGAGAGGATTTTGTAATGAAAGAGCCTGAGACTGAACTGATTGAAAAATTACAGTTATCAGTACTTATCTATTATGTATTTGGTCATAAGAAGATGCAAAATGGTAAGCTTTTAAAGCTCTTCCTCTACCTAAGGCTGAAGTAAAAGAAATTGAAGGAAAGCCAAGGCCCCAAGGCCACCCTTATAAACTTTAGAAGTAAGTGACTAATGGAGATACTCAGCAGTTAAAAACAAACCAAAACAAAATGAAACAAAACAAAACAAAAACCAAAACAAAAAAACAACAACAAACAATACTTTATTTGACAGATAATTTTCAACATCTACAATTTTGTCTAAAGAAAGAAAAAGCATTAATAAGAGTGAGAATAATACTGCTTGGCTGTTCAAAAACTCATTTCACCTGTCATGTTTTGTGACACCAGTTGTAAGTGGGCATTCATCTGTATCACCCAACAGACTTCCCTTTTTTCTTTCTTATTCCACACATCTCTTTGGCATGTGTGATAAATTTACTTGTCTGTCCTTATTCAAACACATTGAAGATGTATTTTGTGTTTGAGCTTTTTAAAAAAGCTTCAAAAGGACCAAATTCTCTAGCTTACAAAACATGTGAGTATAATGATACTTGCATTATATATTCTGTTTCTTATGTACCCTTAAGCTTTTGGTTATTGTAGAATCTGAGGATGTTGTTCAAAACTGAATATATTAAATTTTAAAATATCTTTCCTAGGTAGGTATTATCTCTATTATGCAGAAAATGGTGGTATAATCTTGAATAGGATTTCTGTGACATGATTCTATGATAGAACATATTCCAAATCAGAAATGTATAGACAAGAACTTGAAGGTTTACTTCATGTTCTATGTGCTTCATTGAAGTCTAAAAATTCCTGTAAACCCACCTTTCTTTAACAGGTTTAGACCTTTTAACTGATAGATGTAGATAGCTTGATAATTATCCTGGGAAAATACTCTCTTTCAGATATGTTTCATAATCTAAAGCATAGCCATAATATGTGACACTATTCCTACGCTGTCCTGGATGTTAGCAGCCTTTGTTTGTGTTTGCTTGGAGGATGTAAAGGAGGTTTTGTGATAGATCCATTTATTCAATTTCCTTTTTTTGGAAACAGTCTCTTTAAACCATAGCTCTGAGGTGGAGTTGAGTTTGTCAATATTCAGAGCAGTAAGAAGAGAAAATGAGCATAAATTGAAATAAAGGGATTTCAGACTGGAGGTAGGGAACACTTCTTTCACCATGTACATAGTCCAGCAGTGGTGCCAGTTACCCAGAAAGGTTGTGTAGTCTCTGTCCTTCACGGTGTTGAAGACCCAAGAGGTTAAAGCCCTGAGCAACCTGGTCTGAACCATAATTGACAGCTTTGAATAGGAGGATGAATTCACAATGTCCTGAGGTTACTTCAAACCTGAATCATTACATGATTCAAACTTTTTGCATTATTTAAAAGTCACATAATTGAAATTAAATAGTATATCTATCCTATCTATCCTGCCCATAACTATCCACAACATAGAAAGTTTGTATGGAAGTAAAAATACTAAGAAACATAGAACTGATCAGAAAGCTAGGTTTGTTTTGGAAAAGTATCTGTGATGTGGGATGCTGCTGATACAGTTTTGATAGAGGAACATGAAAACAAATACAGTCCAGTTGCAAGCCATCATTAAAAAATTTGAATTATTTTCTAGACGATAGTCAAAAAGGAATGTTAGTGAGGCTTCCAACGAGATGTTCAGCTATCTATGCAGCCTTATTGGCTATGAGACCTGATTTCTTCTTCTATCTTAACATATCAGCAAGAAAAAATAAGCAACTACCTAGGAGAAAAGATTTCCCTGTGCTGACTAGTGAAAATAGGAGAAAAAAATAGAGATCATTTGAGGCAAATTACAATACCCAGAGAAGGGAGCAACAAAATCTATCAGTTTGCTTATCAAATTCATAAGACAAGTTGAAGATAAGACTTAGGGGCAACCCAGTAATCTCTAGGTTAAAAGACTTATATATATATATATATATTTTTTTTTTTTTTTTAAATGCATTTTCCAATGAAAATTACTAAAAATTGTCCAGCACATTGGAGGTGCAAAAAGCATTTTGCTTAATCAGCTAGAGTAATTGTTACTCATACAGTATTGAAGTGCACTGAGGATGATGTGCCTGAATAAGGTGGCATTTTTATATCAACATGAAGTAGAAACAATGTTGAAAATATCTGCAATGAATGTGATAAAGACACTAACTGAAGAAATTAACTCTTCATAGTGCCTAAAACCTTAAAAAAGACTAAATGAGGGATGCAGGAACAAAAGAAACAGAGAAAAAGCAGATCGATAGTCTTATCATCAAGAAGCAACCCCAGGAACGAGAAAAAAATATAAAAACCTTTACTCTCTGAGAAGACATACCTGTCTCTCTGAGATATGTTCAAATGTTCAAATCCAACCTAGACATAGTTCTGCTTAGTTATAGTAGACATAAGGTTAGTGACAAAGAAATTATGCATCAGGACACTGAATGTCTCTCACACTCATATTTTGAAGTGGAACAGTTTTTCATCCCTCTTGCCGGGATTTTGATTTCCTCTGAGAACCTGCTACTCCAGCTGGTGAGTAAGGGTATTTACTCAGTGCATTGGTGAGCTGCAGCCATAAATTGATGACAAACACTTGTTAAGGTGTAGAACAAGAAAAAATGGTCTGATTTTCAACAGTTAAAACATACATAATCAAATATAATGAGTAAAAGCCCTTTTCCAAAAAATTGAAGTTATATTCTACATAGCAAAAGAAGATTTTATCTTCTCACTGATGGCTTTTACAACTTAGTGAGCATCTGGAATAGCTGACATATATTAATCTTCTTTGGAGCATAGGGATGGACTGATGTGCAGCCTTATAAATCTGAACTTTGTAAATTATGATGAATATTATTTGCGTTAACAAAACACAATTATGCAATCCTAAATGTTGGATTCACATAAGTACTTCGTATTTTTTCAAGTTTGTGTTTCCATGTTAGTTTTTTGTGACTTATTAAAGATCTTCATTAAATGTAGACCATGAGTCAGTTCAATAGAGTACAGGTGATGCCATCTGTGCTATTTTGTTTATTTTATTTTGTTCTTTTTAATAAAGGACTCTACTTTGTGGGAAACTGTCCTATCTCTGAAAAATCTCAATCCTTGGAAGTTGAGGGAAAGTTCAGGGAAAGAAATCCTGTATTCCACTTTTATAGGCTATTCTTTGCTTTCCCTCTGGGGCTTATGAAATAGGACCCTTTTGTTGACAAAGTTTGCTCTAGGTATTTTACTGAATGACCAGCAGTGAAACTGTTAAGGCAAAAAGTCACAAAATTATCCAGTTTGTTCAGGTGGTCAATTTGCCTGAGTTGGATTCCTAACAGCAAATTGTTGAATTTTGAACTAATCACTGCCTGCTCCACTTAATTCAGTGGAGAAAGATAGATACATCCAGAAGAGAGTCTTCTTGGCTCAACATGACTGCCTAAACTTAGTGCCTAAACGTATTATCCTTTGCAGTTGTCTATTTATTTTCACAGAGCTGCAGAAATTACCCAGGATAATTTTTTTAGCATAAGATAACTAATTGTTTGATGTCTAAGCTTAGGTAAAATAAACCCCATCTTTAATGCCTTTTTCATTTATTTATTTTTTAATTTATTTACTTTATTTACATTTTGGTGTAAATATTTTCATATAAATGAGCAAAAAATACCCCATTGTAAGCTGTGGCATAGTATAAATTCTACTGAAGGCACTGTGATTCTTACATTTGCTCTCTGTGAGACTTGTATTAGACAAATAATTTCCTCCTTTGATGGAACCTCTGGAGAATTCTCATTAATCTAATTATATGTGGAGTTTGTAGGCTCTAGACATTCACTCCTCAAATCCATCTTTTCCTTTATGTACATGCCAAGTGTAGACTCTAGAGATGAGATTCAGCCATGCAGTTTTAGCTGCTTTACAATCATGTGGAGTAAGCTAGTCATCCAGGCTTATTCAGTATCAATGCAGAGACATGTTCATGCCCACAGGGCAGCCCCTCTTGGATAAGAGCTTTAGGGATAATTTGCCTTCTGGAAGTGCCTGCCTTATTACACAGCAAAAGCAGGGCAAACAATTTACATGATTTTTCATAGCTTCACAGATGCTTATCAGATAAATAGAAGAGGCAGACTGGTTCATTCTCAACGCTACAAAATGAAATATTGTGTTATGGTACAAACTGAAGCGAGACTGCAAACTTGAATTGAATTGATTGTGGGTGAACTTTCTAAAAAATATCTGATATTTGTAGAATATCTATTTACTCCCAAGAAAATAATGACTGAATTTTCATTAAATTTTCAGTATTTGATTGAACAATACAGCAAAAGTAAGAGCAAATAGCCAGCTACAGGAATATTCTGAAACACCTCAGTTCAGTTGCTTCATAGCCGGCTTGCATTCAGGTGATTATTCACCTAATTTAGCATCTCACACCTCTTGTTTTGGTAGTTGCTATGAATGAAGGAAGAAGTACTGTGACAATATTTTTAACTGAACATTTTAAATGCACCACTTGAGTGGTTGCTTGGCCTTTCAACTAATTGCAAAAATTCTTCTGGTTCTACTCCATCCACAAGAGCAAAAAACCCTCATAGACCTAAATAAAATGAAAGTTTATTTGCAAAAAGCCAGTGTAAGCCAAGGCAAAAATAAAGAGATTTATTTTGTTTTCATAATAATCTTGGTCACTTATTCTAGTGATGGAAGCACTTGTAGTGCAAGATGTCATGCTGGTCAATGATTACTCAGTAAAGATTACTTAATAGAAATTCTCTCATACTGCTGCCTTTCACTCTTTGGATGTAAGAAATGCTGTCCTGACAGAAGTAGATAAATTCTTGTTTATATTGCATAGGTAGAGTAGTATTTCCTCTTGCTCTTGACAGCAGTTTTATGTGAAGGTAGGACTTACACATTGTGAACTTGAGCTCGTAGATTTGACCCTTGAAAACTGGTTAGAATTTCTCCCCTGGACTTGCCTGTTTCCAATACTGAAGAAGCTATTGAAGCTATTCTTGGCTGCAGTTTGTCAAAGCTTGCTCTTTCCTTATCTCACCAGCCTTTCCACTTTGATCTTTATAACATGTTTTTGTATGGGTGCTACATAATCACAGTCTGGTGTGTGTTTGCCTACTTAGTTGTCTGACTGTTTGCACCTCAAACAGCCGCTGCACAACTAGACAATTTCAATCACATCCTCTGTTAAATTTGGCAAACTCCTGGTCTTCAAAAGGTTATTAAGTTTCTGTACCTTTTGTGAAAGATGACAGCAAAATAGAGGATATACTCCCAGCTGAACTGTTCTTGAGAGAAAAGCTGCAGTATAAACACCACCTTTATTCAATGTCATATAATCCACACAGAAAAGAAATCATGAACACTTCAGATAAAGGGAAAGCTTTAGATTGGACTCATCTTAGGCACAGGCATAAAGATCAAATCCATGGAAACCAGGATTCATTAGCTGAGCACTCACAAAACTACCTCTTCTTTTTTCCTCTTGGTTTTCTCATCGTGTCCTTGGGCTTCAGTTTGAGTGGCTTTATTTCTTGATTGTGTGTTGGTTTTGTTTGAGTTTGTTCTTTTTGGTTTTCTTTTTAGTTTTCCTACCCTAGCACCGATTAAAGGGTGCTTTGCAGTTTCAGCATGAACCTTAGTATTCCTCCAAGTAAGTGGAAATTTTTCCAGATATAAAATGCATTATTATCAAGCACTTTTTTAGCTCAAATGAGCCATTTCCACCATTAATCAATTTATACATATATGGCACATATACATACATGGATGCTAGGGTCTTACTATGTGCTCTGCTGTGATTTCACATTTCTGGGTCAAAAGTATGGAATATTAAATAAAGAATTAGTAACAACTGAACAGTCCTTAATTAGTACATCCATTAACTTTCTTTCAAAAAACAGATTTCCTGGGGGAATGGGGGAGGAAAAATTATTGTGGGTTTTTTTGTAGAAATTCACATTTTTATATTTTTCCATAGGAAACACGATTTTGAGAAACATTGTGATTTCTTAATTGGAGAATTCAAAGACAAAATGTGCTTCAATTCAAAGTTCCAAAGAAAAAAAATGGGTTAAAATATTGCTTCAAAATAATTTTGAAATTAAATGTCATTTCTAAAATTTCTTTGCTAACTAAATATATAATGACATAAAATGTCATTTGGGGAGAAATTTCAAAATGTCATATTTCAAGAATAAAATAGGAATAGGAATAAAAACTCCTTGGAAAATTTGCACATTTCATGCAATGGAAATACAAATTATTTTGAATTACTACAACTTTTTTTTTTTTAATAATTCAAATATGACCCAATTTTTGAAGATCACCTAATTATGAAACAGAAATGAGTTTTCAAAAGATCTGGTAGTCTATTTCCTTATCCTGCAGGAGGATACCTGAAGGTATATTGCCCCTGAAATTAATTTTTGGTGGTGTTTTTTGCAAACTTGTGAAGAGAAGAATTTAAATTGTTAAAATATTCAAAGTAAAATATTAAAGGATAAGCTGGCAGCAACAGAAAAATTATTTAAGTCTAAGAATACATAAAGATAAAAATGGTAAGACACAATTCAGACCTGGAAAGTTAATTTATCTGGGTTTTAAAGATACTATAAAGAGGAATAATTCTCAGATAATGTAGAATAAGAGTCTTAAAACATAACATAGATAGTTTACTTGCTGAAATGGGAAAAAATCTTTCATGTAGAAGGGTCACATCAGTTCTCCAGCCCAAATCTCTATATCCCATGGATGTAGCTGTACTAAAGCAGCTCTAGGGCTGATTACTCATTCAGGAATATTACCTGGGATTTACCTGACTGCCATGACTTTTCAAATATCATGGAGAGTGGCTTGACAACTATATCAGTCAATTCCTTCAGGAAGTTGGGCTCCATCTCATGGAATCCCATGGACTTATGTATGTTCAGCTTCCTCAAGTGGTGATGAACATGATGTTCTCCTACACTGGAGGGACTGATCCCCCAGACTCCATCTTGCAGGCAACCTGCATATACATCAGAAGCATTAATTCGTTGCACTTACTTATGTATTGGACAGCCTCTAAGAGCAGTTTAGAGGAGGTACCTTCTTTAATTTGTTTACTGACTTGTTGGGGAAGATGAATCAGGGAAACTTTACAAATATAATTGTTTAGCAAAAAATTTTGAAAATATGAAACCTATAATCGAAATAGAAATAGAAGCTTACTTTGAACTGTAGGATACTGAGTCTTAGTTACTATATAACCTGAAAACAATAGCCTGGCCAGCTGAAAAAAAATCCCTCTTGATTAAACAATACCTTTCTGCTGGCTAAGGGATCCAAAAGTCGATGTAGCAAAACAGAAAAGTCTAAAGAGTAGTTTTTAAAGTTTAAAATATAACATAGTATAGTAATGTAGTAGTTCTTATAGGCTATAAGTAGATTCTATAGGATTTTGTGTCTTGTATTGGTTGGTCACTGTAAATTAAAATATTCATCACAAAAAAAAGTATAATGCATTGTTACAAAGATCTCTCTCTCTTACTTCTGCTCTCTTACCTCCACTCTCTTACCTGCTCTTACCTTCTCTCTATGCTCCACTCTCTTACTGGCTCTTACCTGCTCTCCCTGTTCTCTGCTCTCTGACCGTTGCTGCCTTGCTCCCCCGCTTCCCTTCTCTCATAACTATTACCTCCTTGCTCTTCCCTCGTTCTGTCTGAGACTTCCCCTCAGCCGAGGCTGGTGGCTGAAGGCGAGACCCTCTTTACCCACGACCCTTCCAATAAAACCACGTATTCTAGAATATCTCAGGTCAGCAAAATTCCTTCTCCCTGCCGTCACGGAAGGATATTTCCTACACTGACTCAAATGAAAAAATTTGAAAATCAGACAGTTGAGTTTTACAGTTACTAGAAAAATCTAGATGAAATTCTTTCCATGTTTTACAAGAACTCAGAAAAAAAAATTCCACACACAAAAATCTAGCTAGCCTATATAATCTTTTTTTTTTTTTTTTAGTTTGAGTTTGAGTTTGAGTTTGAAAAAAATTCCTCATTTTGCCTAATGCCATGTTCATAGGAATCAGTGATAGTTAAAAAAGGGCAGCCAAACTGCACAAAAAAAACTAGTGAATGATCACCCTATATCTGCCAGTCTGCCTTGTACTTTTTAGCATATTATGCAAACCTAATCAATTTTCATTTTAGGACATCATCGAAGTATGAAGCACATAGCATGCAGCAAACCTCCAACAAGCCTGAACCACTTGTTCCCTCAGGTAGTTCTCAAGATGTTTATCCACCACATTATAGTAATAAATTCTTTTGTAAATATGATGAATTGAAACATATTTATAATTATTACTAGAATTAGACAAGAAATTTGCTTAAAACAATGGCTAAGACAAACTATAGATCATCCTTTACATGCATCCTTTACAAGTGGATTGCCAGCCAAAGTCAGACCATGAAACTTTGTTTTATTTATTAACCTTTTTTTTTTATTTTAATTAAACTTTCTTTACTATCTTTATTAGAATTCATTAGGTCAGTTTCTGAATTTTCTGCAAATCACATAATACTGATTCATGTACTCAGTGAATGGATGGTCTCCTAAATTACCTTTTTGTCCTTCAAAAATAATTTCACTTTGTGATTTGACATCGTATCCTAATCATCAAAAACCTTAATGCTCATATGGAACTCATGTAAATCAAACAACTATTCATGAGTAAACAAGACTATTAAGCAGCTGAGTCAAATCCCATGTTCTAATTTGGTAAATTGAGTCTGGATCAAGATAGTAAAATATTTTACAATGTCTTAACTATAATTTCCAAATACAACTTAAAATCAAGTGTGAAATCACCAGTCTTATGTTATACTTACACATTTGGATGATAATATGGTTCTGAGCTGCAGAAAATATTAAGATTTACTGTTGATCTATAATCCCAGTACAGCACCTTAACTGTGAACTCCGCCCTCTTTTCTGCAGTGAAACTAGTCCTATTAAGACACTGCCTGCTTGTCTGGTTTTACTTCTACATTTCCAAACATGGTCTTGTAGAGTAACTATCTGAGATGAGAAGGCTGTTCAGATTGTTTCTACTACATTCCTTCCGCTAAATGTAGGTTTTCTGATGTTAAGTAGCTTTCAGAATTAGCTATTGTTCCTATGAATATGGGACAATGACAGAGTTTAAAGCATACAAAAATGTTTCTATGATTAATATAAACGTAATTTTTTTCAAAGTCACAGTGCTTTCTCAGCCCATTGTTGTATTGAAGAAGTTAAGCAGCTAAGACATTCAGAGTGGCTATAATACTTTACACATGACTTTTGTCAGCTTTATTACAGTATGTGCTGTAAATCCTTTGGCATAGCCATGGTCTACTAGGTCCATAATCTCATTTCTGAAATGCCTCTAAATATGTATTTACATGAGAGCATAATAGCTCCAAAGAAGCAATTATGGCCAAGGAAGTTAACAGCCCATGTTTAAAAAGTCCAGAAATTGTTACATTCTTCTCAGTTAATTCAGATGTTGTGTTTCTATAAAGTAACTAATTTTATTCTCAATTAACCATCCTTTTAAACTAACCTTTCATTGAATTAGTACAGCAGCATGCTAGATTCAAGGGGTGTCTTCCCAGCTGCAACAGAAGGTAATGAAAATACCTCAACTAAATTTTATTAAAACTGAACACAATGTGAACAACATAAATTTCTGGGGAAAAATAAATATAAATTCATATATAAAACTATAAAACAAAGAAAATTAGAAGTTTTACTGTTTTGTTTTGTTTTGTTTTGTTTTGTTTTGTTTTGTTTTGTTTTGTTTTGTTTTACACCCCAGGGGAAGCTGGAGAACAGAGGGATTTCAAGAAAATGACAACTCAGACAATTCCATAGATAGTATTGTCATACTGTAAAACAAGAATGGAAAAATGCTGTTTCAGCAGACTGTTGATAAGAAACAGGAATCATACAATGGTTTGGATTGGAAGGGACCTAAGGATGATCTAGTTCCACCCCCTGCCATGGACAGGGACACCTTTCAGAAGATGAGGTTGCTCAAAGCACCATCCACCCTGGTCTTGAATACTTCCAGAGATCGGGCATCCACAACTTCCATGGGCAACCTGTTCTACTGCCTCATCACTCTCTCACAGCAAATAATTTCTTTTTATTATCTAATCTAATCCTACCCTTTTTCAGTTTGTATCCATTCCCCCTTCTGTTGTCACTACATGCTCTTGCAAATCCTCTAACTTTCCATCTTTTTGCATCTTACTTCTTTTAGGATTGTAAAAAGACAGCAGCTAAACATTCAAAAATTAAAATCACTATCCACATGTCAGATACGTCAATGATAACCTACATAATTTTATTAGACTGTCAATTTAATAGTATAATACAAATTTCAAGCCTTTATCATAATTTTTTGAGGCATACAATAAACAGCTTTTGTTCAATATTTATTTATATTTATTCATTTCTCTTTTGGTCTGCTATTTGCCCATAGGACAGTTAAATACAGATCCGTCATATTTTGTAAGGAAAAAAATCATGTGGTTTTGTATCTGTCTCCTCATACTTAAAACATGTGGAATAGAAATCAAAATCTGCCATAGATATAACCAACACAGAAAAAGACAATTTTTAAATATAATTCAGCATGAAGCAAGCCCACTTGCAGATGAAGAAACTTTTCCCTTGAATAACCATTTATCTGCATATTTCAGAGCAGTTTACAATTATTTCTGAGCACTTTGTTTCATCTAAAGGAAATATACATTTTCATCAGCACATGAAGCTGATAAATCATAAGTCATATCCAGAACTGATGTAGATCTTACGCAGAGCTTTTATACAACATGACATTCTCTTTTCCTGGGATCACACCCTGGGAAATGCATTCTTTACCTACATTATCTGATTTATAGGTCTAGGTTTCTGAGTGTGGTTTTTAA
>VXBN01001276.1:696175-734868 GCA_013397395.1 Sinosuthora webbiana | reverse complement strand
TTTTTTTTTTTTTTCTCTCCACATAAACTATCGTTTGTAGCCATTTTCACACTTGGCAGTTTTGCATCCTGTTTTCCCTGAAAGTCTCTATTCAGACTCACCCTGGATGTTTGCCAGAACCAAAACAATTCTCATTCTACTTAAAATTCTTACGCTCTTATACATACATGTCTGTAATTGGTAATAGATCTGAATTTAACTTTACAGGACGATGAGCTAGGCATATCTGTCTCCCTGATCCATTAGACACTGGGGAACACAGATCACTTCAGGAGACACACTCCATTGATGCCTTCCCATTTTGCTAATAGTCAGCTTTTAACTGACATCAGCATCGTGTGGTAAAATTGCTTCCAACCTCATTTAAACAGCTGCACGTTTGAACAGCCTTAAATGATGGGTTTTAGTAAATTGGAGAAGCATAAGTTTGCATATGCATAAATTAACCTGGCCAGATGCCAGCTTTTAAGAAATCTATTCTTATTTAGCTGATGAAAATAAATGCCTTGTGTCCAGGGATAAGGGAAAGAAGGTAGGGGCAGTAAGGGAACTCTTACTTAGCGTTCTATTGATTTCAACCTCCCAGATGATGCACATCATTGGTGTGCCCAGGCCTGTGGATTGAGCAGATCGGTGCTGACCTACTACCTCTGAACTCACAGCTGCTCAGCTTTACTTTCTCAGAGCTCACTGAACTGAAAGAACGCTTTGGAGCTCCTGCCTGATTTTCACAGCCTTCCTATGGCAGTACAATATCCACTGCTGTTTCCCTTTCATTGAAGTGTATCTTTCATATTTCCCCCCTTTCCTCACTCACAGTAGTCTACACAGGCTTCATTATCATTTCTTTTTCTTTTCCATAGAAATTACTCTTCTGCAGCATTAATATAAACTGTCCCCCAAAGATTTCTGCAGGCTGCTCATATAAATTGAAACATATGAAATATCAGAGAATGAAGGAGAGCATTGAAATCTTACTGGAGAATCTTGAAAATATTTCTCTTCTTTATCTCCCCTCCACCTACATTTGTTTTTATTTGTGGATTTTTTAAAATTTATTTTATTTAATGTTTTTTGTATTTAAATCATTCTTCAAATTGAGTTATTTTGGTAAATGGAGCTGAATCAAAGACTGCCTTGTAGACAGTAGTTTAAATAGACTGTGATTTACTTTCTTCTAATCCTAAACTTTCAGTGACTTTAACACATATTTGTGAAAATTAGCTTCCTAAATACCCTTTTTTCCCTTTTTCCTGGAAATGCTAGATGCTCCATCTAGTGGACTAATTGAGCACGAGTGAAACTTAACACGGGTAGAATCCTTTAAACTTGTCAAGAAAAAAAAGAACCTTATTGTAACAAATAAGAAGAAGAGGGGGAAAAAAGAAAAGCACTGATTTTAATTTGTACACAACATTTCGACTTTTGAGAAATAATTCTAAGCATTATAATGCATCATAAGAATATTCTCTTCACAAGCTATGCCTTATTGAGGTAGCCCATTGTTGCCATGGCAATATGTCATAAATTTCTGTCAACTACTAAAATAGCTGCAGATCAAAAGGTATTCAGGTTTGGGTTTGTTTAGGTTTTCTTAAGTGCTTTATAGCTTCTTAAATTTCATTAGAAATAAATTATCTTTACTTTGTAAGCACCTTTGTTGAAATTTAATGAATAAACCAACATTTATTATATTTTTTTCACAGTGAAATGTTTTACATATTGCATAAAAAACTTGTGTTAAAATACCTTAAAATGTATATAGATTTCTTCCTTGGATGATATATATCTATTTCCTCTAATTTATTCTCTGAGCATTAACATTGATAAAGCTGGAAGAATGTGCTGTGTTGTTGTGACTTCTCTATGGATCTTAGTCATCACTCCTGTCATCGTTCAGAATAAGATTTTCAGCATGGTCAAACATTCATTGTGCCAGTGAAAGAAAAATACAATATTGAATTTAAAAATGTTAAAGAGCAGGCCATCATTAATTCCAGAAATTATCCAGGAAAAGATAATTAAGTGTGAATTTGCCTAAAATGTCATCTACTCACCAAGGTGCTCTACTCATCAGTGTGATTGAAAGCTGCCATCCATGACACAAACCTTAAACACATCTGCTTGAAATGATATCATGATATTAGGGATTGCAGAATTTGTATCACTAAAAAGTCATTAGCATATTATAATTCTTGGAGAAGCATTAAAATTTTATAGAAACATATTTAAATTCCTGGGGGTAGGGATTTCAGGTTGTAAAACAGCTTTCTCTTCCTTTTTTTCCCTTTGTTTTATTCCCCTCTCTCCCAGTTCAACCTTTCTGTCTATGTATATATTTTCATTTTGTTCAACAAATCACAGAAATCAAAGTCACTTATTTACTGTATTCATTGGTATGTGATTGCAGACAGCAAGACTATGCCTTTGTCTTTTGCATTCTGCATTAAAACCAGGCAGTGAAGCCACCACTTATCAGAAACTTGTGCTGTATTTTTGTGATGTAATTTAGTCTGAAATGCTTAATATCATTAACATTCTACTCAAGCCTCACATACATAATGCTGCAGACTCTATAGCTACCAAAGCCAAAGACATAAACAGGCTTTAGTGTCCTGAGGAAAAAAAGCAACCCCACATTTGGTAGCTGACGACCCTATTCATTGATATAGTCAGCCTTGTTTGCTGAGCGTGAGAGGAGAGTAGCAGAATAGAAAAGACTATATTCAACATTCATGAGCTGGGGCATTTTTTATAAATTACTCATAAAATACATATTTTTCCTATAAATGAGCCAGATTAAGGTAATTTTAATATAGGTATACCTCAATTGCTAAGAAAACTATTATAATTAAGGCAACAAGTCTCAACATTCATTGCTGCTAAAAGTAAAAGAAAACAAACCCAGAAAATTTAGTATAAAGTCCTTTATGTTCCTTTTTCCTCTTTTTTCCCCACAGTTTTAAAAATCCCTAGAAGAAAAAATCCAGAATTTTCACTGTATATACAAAGTGAAAAGGCATATAAAGTTTTATTTTAAGTTCACTTATTTTCGTGCTTGCAAAACACTTAAGCAATAAATATTAGGAGGAAATTCACAGAATGTGACAACAGATTAAATTCTTGGTGTATATATATATACACACACACCAGGATGCATACAAATATATCCATACATGGATACAACTGAAACACCCCAAAAATGTATTTGAGAAAAAAAGTAATTTAAAAAAGAGTCAGGCCAATTGTATCATCATAGGTTTACCTCTAAAATATAGATCACAGAGCAGTACTTCCTGGAAGGATAAAGTTTGTTTAATTGAGATAGATTGAGACCACAGAAGGCTGATCCCAACAAAACAGCATTTATCCCAAAGACTGCTTGCCTGTGGAGTCAAGGGAGAAGGCAATTCTCACAATAAGCATAACAAGAATTTTAGGTACCCTATTCAGTTTCAAACCTAAAGTTAATTATAAGCAGGACTTTGTGAATTCCCCTTAATTCCATCCTTGGGTACTCTTGGACTTCTGGATTTATGACAAGAAATGGCTTGTCTTGATGTGGCTGATTAATTTACTCTGGCTAGTGCACTGGCTTCCTGGTGCATGGAAAACTGCATCACGATGTGGCATCTGGACTGTCTTACAGTGTAGCATATAATGTCATTGGTTTTGGTTATACTTTTCCAGAATTTGCAAAGCTTTGGTGTTTCCACCTATCAATACAAACCTTTAGTCTAGCAGGATATCAGTTTTACTGATTAGAATGTCACCCGAAATCAGTGAAATACTAAAGCAGTATTACTATGCATGAATGAAAAACAGCCTTTTGAGCCTCTCCCATGTCATTTTGGACATAACTTATTTCACTCAGAGTCTAGTCCTGTCCTAACTACCCTTAAAAACCAACAACAAACCAGCAAATAATAATAAAAAAATTCCAAACCCACAAAAACCCCAGAGAGTGTAACAGGAAAAAAGGCTATTCTTTCAGGTTTGAAATACCTTATATTCATTTTTAAGTAAAGTATGTAATATTCTTAAAATGGCATATTGTTGATTAGCTAAAATGAATGGCAGATATCAATGAAATTCATTATTAGGAAAATGCCAGTTTGGCTGACTTTCCATCTTTAAACTGCATCTCAGAACAACATGTAAGAAGGATGCAGCAATAAGAGACAAGACTAATCAATCAATCAATTGCAATATTTAAAAAAAAGTATCCTGTCTTGTACTCTGCCTTTATTTTGACCAAACAGGAAGCTCATTTTCTAAGTTCCAGGACCACAGTTTTTCCTCTTAGGATATGTGAGTTATCATAACAGTATGACAGTATAATTTTTGGCAAATATTAATTATTTCTGCAACAGATATTTGACTTAACTCAATAAAAGCTTTCTGCTATTTTTAGAGACAAATCTTTTAGAAGTGATTTTTCATTAATATTTCAACAGGTTAATAATAATAATCCTGACCGTATTGTTCATCTTTCCTTCTTTAGAAGAAAGAAGTGTTTTGTAGGGAGGTTTAAATAATACTTTCTTAAGGAAAAAGCCAGACTTACTGAATAAATTACCTAGCTGGTAAACATTTTATCTTCTACTGGTAGATACTAATTTTGGACATAATTTAATTATCCAATATATAAAATAATTATATAAACATATATATTGTAGTTATCTAATATATCCAGAAGATGGAAAACTCATTTCATTGAAATCACTAGTTCAATGAACTTAGAGTTTTTCCCATCCATGCCCAAACATACTATCAGTCATCACAATTCTACAACTGGATTTCTTTTTTAACTCATCATGTCAGTAGAAATTTTGCCAGCCTTCTCAAATAGTTTATGATACTGTTGATTTTTGATAGGAAAATTTCTTTTGTTTAGGTTACATCTCTGTAAATTACTGTGTGACACAGGTGTGAAAGCAAACAAAAATATGACATTCAATAAATTCTAGAAGAATATTTATTCAAAATTTTGGTTTGGTTTTATGCTTAGATTTTTTTTTCCACTTTAGTATATTTCTACCCCAATTAGCCTATTTTACAAACAGGAAAACTTGCATGATAACAGTATTTACTGTAGGCATATGAATGTGTTCTAATCTCTCCAAATGTCCATACCTGTAGCAGTAATACATGAGAAGAGAAACTGTTTATTTTTCAGTCTCACATACCCAAACACTTGGCACTGCATGAATCATTAAAACTGATGGAGTTCTGAAATATTGCCAGACTCTTTCTTTCATTGTTTAGGGCTTGTTTTTGCTCACAGTGATTTCAGATGGACTTTTGCCATTAAGTTCAAAGTAGAAATAGGTCCTTAGAATATTCTCATTTTCCTGAAGTTTCCTGAAGAGGAGATCACTTTGCTAATTGAACCATGTCATAATTTTATTTTCGTGTTGTCCATTTCTTCAAGTTTAATTATTGAACCAGATTCTTGAATTCTGTGTATATGTAAATGATGGGTATTTTTTTGTTGTTGTTTTCTCTCTCTCTCAATTTAATGTTTAATTCAGTGTTCTACTGGTTTTTTGGCATTGTAGCTCTTCCGTCAAAATATCACTGTTACATTAAACACCTAGTTTGTTCTACCTCATCATCTATGTATCTGTGTACTACTACCCGTGGGTAAAATACCTTAGGTCTCACTATAAACATTTATACGGCTGAGAAAATTGCAAACATTTGCTGCATGAACCATGGATAAAATTTTGTGGTTAAGCCAAACAATGATCTAATGTGGTTCTTGACCATTTGATCACATAGTCACGTTCATGGATTCTTGGCATGCCAATTGAGCAACATTCTTGGACTTCTAAGTAAAACAATATAAGTTCTGCTTTATGTCGTATCTGTGGTAAAAAGACTCAATAATTTGGATACTGTGAATTTGGACAATGACCACCAACTTTCTGTAGTAAAACCTCAGGATCATATTTCATTTCCTCAGAATATAGTTTTAGTAGATTTCCTGCAGCTAAGAATAGAGACTAGAAAATATGTAACTTGTAATTTAATTATGTGACCTTTTTAATGGTGCCCAAAATCTGATCAGTATGGTATCATTACATTAATTTTGTAAAGGATCATAGAATTCTAGAGCATTAGAATTTAGAGAAAATTTAATTTTATCCTTCAGGATCCTTGATGAGCATTCAATGGGGGTGAAACATATTGTAAGATAAACTTTGAATTAGGCTCTCTTCTATTTGGTTTTCAGAAGATCTCTTAAATTACACCAGATTTAACACTTTCATTGCAACTCTGAAGCAACATGTCTTATCACTTCAGCCCAAAGTGCCTTTTCTCTGGACATAATTGTATTCTGTAACCCTTCTGGACTATTCAAGCTTGGTTTTTTGAATAAATTACATGTGATGAGCCTATAATTTATTTATGGGTATGCAGGTGCTACCATGTGAGGACATCACATTATTAAGAGAGAAGAACATGTGTTCAAAAATTTTAAGAAAGTAGCAAAAGAAGTTATGGAAAATTAAATAAGATTATGGACGTGACACTGAAAAAAATGGTTAGCACTGTCATTTAAGCAATATTTCTATATTTATTTCCATAATATGAACAAAAATTGCACAATATGTTTCCTGATAGAGCTCTGTTCTGTCACACTGTTCTATGGTTTTTTTGATATAAAACACATAACCAAATTTTGTTTATAACTTTTTATAAATGATGTAGATAAATGGGTTGTGATATCCCTCAGAGTTTTCAGGTATTCAGTTTATCTATGCCAATTATTATTACTTATTTACATTGCTTTCTGCTGCAGAAAATGGACTGCATCTTTTCCTTAGTAATTTTACCTACTTAACTTTTCATTAAACATTAAATTGAGAGGTAGTTGCTGTGTTGATTCTGTTTTACTTATCATGAGAAAATAATTTTTTCTCAAGTTATTGCTCACGGTTTTCTCTAAAGAGCAAACTCAATGACAATTATGAACTTACTAGGCATCTAGAAGGAAGAATTTCAACACAAAACATGAGGTTTTGTCAATGTTATGCCCCAAGATTAAGGGTTATATTTCTTGGTGAAATTCTGGCTGTCATGCTCTCAATAAAACTTGTCAGTCTTTTACTCTCTACAATATTCTTACAACTTTGAAAAAAGTAAGTCGACATTTTTTGGGACGTGTTTTAAGTACCTCCCTCATTCTGCAGTTAGGAACAGGAAAAGCATGTCAAAACAAGTTGTCTATCTCAAATGAAACAAGCCTTATTCTTTCTTCTGTCAGGGGAGGAAGAGCTGTTAGGGGAAAAAAGTCAGAAATATTTGAATGAATTCTTAAAAATAATTAATATAAAAGACATATTGGAGTTTTAGTAGAGTTTGAATATTTTACAGAATTTCATCTTGGATAGACTAATAATGAAATGTTCATTAAACAAGGAAAAGATATATTTATTTTTATGTTTATGCCATTTATCAGAATATAATTGAAACTTCTGGTATCTGTGGTACCAGGACAAGTCTGATATTGACTATTTTTGACAAAGATTATATTTAACATTACAAATAATTGAAAGAAATGGTTGTAATGAACCACAGTAGAATACAGGCCAAGGTCATCTTATTGAAGTTAAATATTAATATGCACAATTTTTTTAATATTAAAAATTTATTTGTGCTTCATTTGTGCAAATTTTGATTAATGTTACTGATATATTTTCTAACTTAAGTGAGTAACATAATTAATACATAATAAAGAAAGATTTACTATCTTCTTGAAAGAGTTATAACTGCATGCATAAAGAAAATCCAAATATATAAGTATATATTTTTTATGTATAAATCAAAATATTTTTAAAATAATTAAATACAATTGAATCTGAGAAGTTGAGAAAAAAATGGTTGTTTACAGGGGCTTGTATAGTCTTATCAAACTGACTCTAACCATTACTCTGACACATGGGAAATAATTTAATAATTTCCACCCAAGGGACATTTTTAGAATTCAGAGAAATAAAATCATGTAGAAAAACAGAAGTGTGATTCAGCGATTCATCTATTTACCCATTGTGGATGCCTACTTTGAGAAAAGATGAATCATTCCCTTGAAGCATCACACCTTTTCATTCCCTATAAAGAGGATCTAGATAGGTTGCACCTCACCTAACTGTAGTAATTTCCAGTATTGGTGGAACATTGGTATATATGTTTAGTCATCTTAACAGTCTGTACATCTTTGCACAGTCAGTGGAAGTGTAGTTTTATGATAAAATCATCTGAAAAAATACAGAAGCCTAATTCTAAACTAAAATAATTTCTTTTTCAAAAAACTTGTTTCTTTCACTGGCTCTAAAGGAAGCATGCAGCGATGATCTCAGGTGCAGACAAAGCATTATTCAATACATCAGAAAACCGCACAAGAATTCTGACCCATTAATATTTTGCAGTCCATTTGTGTGATGCCAGTGCTATACAATGTGCCAGGAGCCAGAAAATCATGTTAGTATTATATAATGGTAGAGCTAAGGAACTGGGGAGTGGATGATGGTGACTGTGTGATGTCATTCTGCAGGATCATAAACAAATACCTATCTCAGCACAATAACAAAAAAGCTGTCCTAAAAGATAATTCCATTTTCTATTATATGACCTAGTTAAGAAAAGCTCTTATTACTACAGAGAAAAAAATGACTAGGAACACTAGTCTGGCAACAGCAAAAATTATACAGAAGCACTAAAAAAATATATCTATCAAAGTCTACTGATCACTGATATATCTTGAGGCAAAAGGGGTTTTTCCACACTGAAATTACAATCTGCATAGATCTTTTTTAGGCAATGGATTTCTTCATTAAATTTCTTCATCAACTTCTTATGATGAATTTTTTTATTTTTTTCTAGATGATTTTATTGAAAATATTTTAACCCATGGCCAGTAAAAATCCATGCAGGAAGCAGATTAGCTCTATGTACACAAACACAACAACATTTTTGCATGCAGACAAATACATATGGGTAACAAGTAATAGGCAATGTTATTAATTCTTTTTTTTGCAGTGTCTGTTACAAGTATGTGGTATTTTCATCTGGTATAGAGGAATAAAACAGCTTTAACATATTTATTACTTCTGTCCTGCACAAAATGAAGGTTTGAAGGGACAGGGCAAGTATACTACACAATGTGTACAGTCTTCCTGTCTTTTTCCTCCTGTCATTTACTAAAGGGATTGTATGCAGGCACTCACTCTGCCAGAATATTTGGTTTGCTTTCTAAAGGAAGTTAATCCACGTGAGATTTTAGCATGCAGCCAGGTCCCATCCTGAATGGCAGCTAGGACAAAGCCTGGGTGACCCAGCAGATGGGAATGAAAGTTGGACCTGTCCTGTACATAGAAATTTTCTAAATGGCAAGGGTGTTGAAAGATTGTTTGTAAGGTAAGGCTGACCAGATGCCATTTCTTCATGCAGACCAGAGCTCACTTCAGATATTATTTTAGTACTTGACTGACACTCTTTTTCCTGTAGCCTCTTAGATGACCTCAGCAATTTCTGAAGGCCACTGTAGCACATGTAACATGGAAGGAAGACCTAAGCCTTTCAAGAATGTTATTACTAAACTGGTATCTAATTTCTAAAGATTTATAATATTCCTGTGATTCTTTCATCTTATTTGAATGATGTATAGTTAGTTGTTTTGTTGATGGGCTTTTTGTTCTTCCCCCGCCCTGACCCTCTTCAAAGTAACTGGCACTTTTTTTGTGAACAGCTCATCCTGAATAGAAATTTAAATGTTGAGAACTACAGCTAAAATACACAAATTCCTACTTAAAACCCCATTTTTACATTATTTTCTGCATGCACAAAGTTTTCCATGTTTTCTCACAATCAAGAAGCAAGAATAATAATTAGCTCTATGAATATTCATGGAATTTGCTCGGTTATTTTAACATAATTTTCATGGAACATCTATTCATTGTACCATGAAGAAACGAAAGCCACAAAAAATAAGAAAGCTTGTAGTGTTGATAAAAACAAAGAAATGGGAATAAGCGTGAATATGAACAAAACTATTTGAATTTTCCATTGAAAAGCTGTGAATTTAGAATGTCAAGCAATAAATACTTCTCTATAGATATTTCAAGGAAACCTTCTTGATTAAATTGAAAAACTAGTTTAAAATTAATATTCATTTATTTCAAATATATGAAATGGATTATTCTGCTCTTCTGTTTGGCTCCGTAATGCTCTGGAAACTCTTTATTCCCAGCAATTAAAGCTTTATTACCCACAAACCCATATAATCAACATATGAATGAAAAGAGAGAAACAAAATAATGTCAAGAAGTCAGCAACTAAATTTAGAAAATGCCAAAATAATTTGAGAAATTTCTTACATATACAGACCCATAATGATATTTTATTTAATTATGAAATGACCTTTTTTGGGGCAGGACAGGGGAAGGCAAGTCAGGGAAGGAAAGGCAAGGCAATACAAGGCAAGGAACTTACATGTGGCACAAAATCACCCTCACATGGGAAGACATACAAGTTATATCATTTCATGTAAAAGGATCTACACATTTCAAGTTTTCACAACTTAAAACCAGTGTCATGATATTTTGAAGTATTTTTAATTCCAAATAAATATCAGTATTCAGCTATGAATAGACTAATAAGGAAGTTCTCATGCCTGTAGATGCTGGGCTAAAGCACAAAGCAAAATTAATATAGAGAATTATGGTTGTGAAATGTGGCAAAGAGCCTAGATACGGAGCTTAGGCACTTCAGTAACTATTTTGTACCTGATTCTTCAAAATATAATGTAACCCTGCTTAAGATTTTAGCACAGAGAGTGATCTTAAAAAACCTAAATGAAGTGCAGTGGGATCACAGTGCAAATATTAAAGACAGATGTTTAAACATTATCATTAGTTTAAAACTCTTCTGTGTCCAGACATCTTTCTCTGTCCTCATTATGGAATTTTTTCTTTTGATGCAACTGAAGAGGGAAAATGTTGTTGTTTTAAAAGAAAACATGTTGGAAAGCCTCTAAAAAAATGCATATTCTTTACCCAAAAAGCTATCATTTCAGTGTGTTTACAAACCTGAGGAGATTTATTTTTTTTTTAAATTTACTTTTAGTGAACAGTGCTAATAGCCAGCCTATAAGCCTCTCAAGCCTCTCCTTTTTTACACAGACCATGTTGCTAGCAGCTATGCTTTCTGAATTTATATCTATGTATAAAATGTATCCCTAGGCATTTACATGTAATATTTATATAAATAAATAATATTGAAGATTTATTCTTTATCTATATAATTCTACATATTAAAAAATTACAAATATTAATAGCAGAAATTCTATCTATTGCACTCTGTATTCTTCTTTCTGGTTCCTTGGGAAATAAAAATCTTACACTTGAACTAGTCTTTTCCTGGTTTAAAAAAAGTAAGTCATTTTTTTGTGTTTAATCCCCCAGCTGTCTTATTCTCTTGTCTTAATTACAATAGCATGTATTTGAATGTGGTGGTCATTGTGTATTTCAATATAAATGACATAAGATTAAGAGAACAGTCCTATGAATACCTTTGTGATACATTAGAGGCAACAGTGAGTGGTAATAATGACTTCTTTGTATGGCATTAGACATCACTTACATTTGGTGGTGACACATTGCTATAGATTGTGGTACTCTAGAGAATCAACGTCTCCTGATGATTCACCTTTAATTGCTGAATTTTATCGTTTCCTACTAAAATGTCAAAATTTTCTTCAGTCGTGAAAGATATATAATACCATAAAAATAACAATAGTATATTAAGCTACTATCTAATGAACCTTTTTTGAAAACGTAGGCTTTGGAAACCTCTGCAAAGTACACATTGTTTTAGTTACTCAGACATCAGGAAATACAAAATAGGAGATAGTGATATTTTTCTGTTGGACCATGCAAGCTATGCAACCACAGCAAATGCTGAAACAAAGATTATGTGATATATGACGGAAAAAAAACAAACCAAATCCAAACCAACAAAATAAAACAAAAAAAGCAACACTGTTTTTTAAATTATGATAAGTGGGTTACCTGAGGATACAAATGGGTTACCTGAGGCAAGAATAAAACACCCTGGAGACTAATATATAGCAGAAATTGAGTAGAAAGCTTTATTATATATTCCTAATTATTTTTAAAAGCTGGCAAAATCAAAATGTTCAATTAAATAAGCGGAAATCATAATCATAATCATATTCTTTTTTTCACCTTGATCTTGTAGCTTAAATAAAATGACTTAAATAAAATGATCTTGTAGCTTAAATAGTGGACTCAGCAAAGCTGTGTTAAGTTGCAAAAGTATGAATTCACAGAGTGTGTTTTAAAGCCTGTTTGTGTTCTGAGCCTCAGTCAATACAGTTTACCAATGATGGTAGAATGCCATTTAATTAAGAAAGCTTATAGAGCACTTTGGTGCAACTTAAACAATGATGATCTTGGTTCTAGTGTCCAATTCACTCAGCAAAATATGACAGACATTAATGACTAAGAAATTACACTCTGCTGGGTGACAGCAAATAGCTCACTCTGTACTGGGAAACACCATCTAGCTGTGAGCAGAAGTTATAGTGCAACATATAAAAATCAATAGACTCAATTCACCTATGCTCTACAGCATACCTCCATGATTTTCTATAGTTATCTTTCTACCCAGCCTTTCTTTACGGCTGTCTTTGATCATATCTTTCTCTTTTCACCTACTATATAATGTAACCAGTATTTGCTTAGCAGTTTATCAGAGATGGCCAGTTTAAATCTGAAGGCTTTCTTCCACAGCAAAAGATCCTAACAGAATTCATCTAATGTCTACACTGACAAACTACAGGTAACCTTTATGGGTATTAGGTCAGGTCCCAGATCAGCAGAGCTGTCTAGAAAGAACTGCCAAATTGCAGCCAGTAGTCTGGAATGCACTGACTTCAGAAAAATAGCCTTTTTTCTTGCTTTGAAGCACTATAAAAACTGCTGTCTCTCCATCTATAGCCTCTAACACTGATTTTGTGACAGTTCAGATCTCCTTGAACGTTTAATGTCTTTTTAAAAAGATGTGCTGGAAGCAGAATAAAACACCAATTTCATGTCTTTAGTTAGAAATAAAACAAAATTCCAAATACAGCATTTTAACAAAAAACATCACAAAATTTTGAAACTTTTTTTCCCCATGAACCAGGAAACACCAGCCAGAGACAAATGATTCCTTTACAGCTTTGAAGTAAAAATAGTCTTTCAGCTCATCTCCACAAATTATAGGGAATTTCACTGAATCCAGAAGGAAATAAATACAAACACAGAAAGAAAAAAAAAATTTAATTCTTTTTAAAAATAAAATACATTTATTGATATGTTTACAGTAGAAGATCATAAGAAATTATTAAACATAGCTGACACTTTAACAAATAATTATCTCTTAATTTCTTTACTGCATCTCCTAAAAGAATGGATACAGGATATTTTAAAAATTGAGTGTTCCTTTTAAAGAATGATCATTCCAAGTCATTTGTCAATCAGAGCACAGACTTGTTTCATGACATAGAATTAATATAATCAAATCTACTACTGTTCAAATTTTTTGTGTGTGAATAAATGTTTGCAAGTCTAAATTTCCTTTAACTAAAAGTTCATTTGTCCTCTGTTTCCCCTCGATTTCATATTTTCTGCTCTGCAGTGTAATGAATTGTTCAAACTCTAATTGATCAGTGGCACTAACTAGTATTAGTACAAATCAGGGAACAACTCACATTTAATACCTTATTTAATACCTTTTAGTAAGTAACAGGGACATCAAATAAAGCTAGAGTCTAGAGTGGAGGGATTGGCTACCTTAGCTAACCTTATAGAAACCAAAAAACAAAGGCAGAGGAATCTTCTCATAATTTCTAGATAAGTTGCAGAATTCAGTGTTACAGAATGTTGTGGTATGTATGGGCTCCAGGGTTGGCAGGGAAGAAATGTCACAGAAAAGACATCAGTTTTGTGACCATAAACACACAGATACTGTATCTGGCTCAGAAAGTCCCTGATCTACAGGTCATTGAAGGTTGAATTAAACTCCTAGAAGTAAGGCTGGCCTTTTTCCAATACTGTTCTATATAAGAACACTCTGGAAGTCAATAGATGAGCATGATGAACCTTTGGTCTGATTCATCATGAAAAATCTGCTAACAAATAATCCTTGAACAGTTGTGTAGCCTATTTGGTTATGTCACTATCCAAAAATATTTAAACAATCTGATTAGATTAGCAAGAAGGATTCTTGGAAACTGCTGATGTTTTTGCTTCCTCAATCAGGAGGTAAATAAAGCACCAGCTTTTTTTTTTTTTTTTTTCAAAACCTAATAACAAAATATTTGATATTTAAGAAATTTAGTCTGCTCTTCTGCTGTTATATACCAATGTCACCTTAATTTCAATATACAGGATAATTTTTTCTTCACAATGGAGACATCTAATATTTCTTTTGACAATTTCACACCTTAACAAAAACAAGGATGTTGATGCTGAATAAAAAAGACCTATACATATAGATAGACCTGCCCACATATAGAAAACATTGTACATGCTTTTCAGTTTTTCCACATCTGTTCATTATTTGTATTTTATTTTTTTTTAGATTAATTATTCCCTTTGAAAATTACATATAGACAGGAAAACAATCTCAATTAGTAACAATGCCAATAGATTGAGAATTCTCAATCTTTTAACAAAATGTAGGGGTTTGTTAAATTGATTTTTCTTTTCCTCTTCCTTTCACTAGCACTTCAGCTCACTTCAGTTGCAAGTTAAGCAAATGTTTTACAGGAAATCAGTCTATCTAACTGCAATAACCCTAAATTTAAGTTTCTGCCTTCAAGTGCACATAATTTGTATCCCAAGGTCTTCAGGGATATCTGCAGCACATTGCTTGTAGTCCAGTAAGACTCGCTTCTGTCATTATCAGTGGGATGGCATGGTCCCGGTGGTGACCCCTCGGAGAGGTGGCTCAGCCTGACCGTGGGCTGGGTGTCACAGGTTTAACCACTGCCCCAGGGCCAGCGGCTGCTGCCTCCCCTGCTCCAGCTTCAGCCCTGGAGGTTGCCCCCCTTCTGCAACCACTGCCTGAAAAACCATCCCCTTTTGTGAACCTGGGGCTGAGGGATGTAGCCCAGAGAAAAGGGGTCATCCTGGGAAGGAGTGTTTTGTGCAACAGTGTCTTCTGTTTTGTTACTGAGTCTCTCCTGTGCCACACATGATATTCCCTCCTCTGCAGTCTGTGCCATACAGTTCACTATCTAAATTAGTCAGCACATGACTAGCTCAGTGATTTTTCTGCTGAAATAATGGAAATAGAAAAGAGTAGTTTCAATACATTTATATTGAAGTAGAAAGCCTTGGCTTTGACAGGAATAATTGTGCCACTTTGTGTTTGGTTCATAGAAAGATCTTCAAAGAATGATGAACAGCCAAATAAGTGACCTCCTGACAATCCACTTAATTACAATAAATTAGGAGAAAATATTGTTTTAGCAGAAGAAAATCACTAGAGTTGTCTCTAACAAGACACTTAATTATATACATCAAGGGGAATTTCTTAAGGGACATATTTTTTATTCATCTATGTAACTCATTTAACATATTTCCATCTTTGTAAATGTGACTGGGGAGATACATAAAACTGGATAAATTAGATCTAATTTCATCACACATATAAACTTTGTAAAAGTTCCAACCAATCAAGAAAGATTAAATCCCAAAGCTGATTTTGACTTTAATAGGAATTACATTTTTTACTTGTGATGAGTGACTAAATTCAGGTGTAATATCTTAAAAACATACTGAAATGAAACACTGCCATTGTTTCACAGTTTAACCAGATGTTTAGAGTTATGAATAGTAATACAAATTTGAAAAATAAAACAGAATGTAATCAAGAAGCATGAAAGAACCTTATTTTATGATTAGGATTTTTCCCCTTAAATCACATGACTAAAATTTTTAATTTAGGAGATAAAGCAGACTGGAAATTGTGTCTAAGATATACATATATATTTTGCTTAAAAAAAGATACATTGCAGGACAAATAACAGAAGAACAGAATCTACCCTCAGGACTGTATGAATTACCTATCTAAACACATAGACATAGACACATTGTCACATGTACATGTACTTACACACACAGGAATATACAGAATATAAATAATCTTACATATTACACCAAAAAATAGAAGAAATAAATCCTTACGTAAAGCACTGTGAGTATGTATTGTAATATTTCATGAAACACTCTCCTACTATTATCTGAGACCACAAACTGCAAAGAGAAGCTACCAAAAAAAAAGATGGCTACCAGAAATACTTCAGCTTCTATTTGATACCCCTCAGTATCAGTCCTGAGGGGTATCAAATGCTGGTGAAAAAATCTTGAAGATTGAAAGGATTAATGCTCATGATTTAATTATAATTCAGTTTACATAGGACTGTTGGATCATAATGCTGTCTTGTGTTTTAAATCAGAACAATTCAGAAAAAGACTGGACAACTACTTTCTTAGTAGTTTCTGAGTAACATATGTTTAAATCAATTTTATAAAGCTAGTTTATCCTTTTTCCAATGTAGAGAGCATATTGTAAACTGTGTTTTTGATTCAGATTTAAAATATCAAGCTTAAAAAGTCACCAAAGTAAGAAAAAAATGTTAGAATATGTATTGTTCCTTAAAGGATTATATCTTGAAGCTATTTTTCATGACTGAAGGCCTTTTCCTGTCCTGAACTAAGTCATCAGCTAGAACTTTCAATGGAAAATCTCACAAAATGATGATAGAAGCTAGATTAAAACAAAAAACAAAAAACAAAACAAAACAAAACAAAACAACAACAACAAAAAAAAAAAAAAAAAAAAATGATTTTATTTTTTTTTTTGGTTTTTTTTTTGTTTTTTTTTTTTTTTTTTTTTTTTTTTTTTTAATTGTGCCCTGATGAGTGCATTCCATCTGCTTACCAGGCAATTGACAAATAGCTTGCAAATTAATGATCTCAAGCTGTGAGGAAACTCTTTCTCTTGAGTTCAAAACTCATATGAACTCAATGTTGAAGTTCCTGACATTTTTGTGGGTCTGAAATGTCATTAGTGAACTACATAATGAGGCACATTTTGAAGTGTGTAATAAGATGTCCTTGTAAGAAGATTGTAATTTTTTTATGTTTCCATTGCAATTTTTTTCCCACAAAACTCTATACAACTTTAAGCTATTTTTATATCTTCTATTTACATAATACCACTTGGTAGGTGAAGCTACACAGGTCTTCCAACTAATGGATTGAACACTGACAAATCAATGTCATGTCTTATTCTCATTAGGAAAAATGAAATCAAGAGATACAGAATATTTTCTTCATATCTTGTTTTCAAATTCTTAATATAAATAATCATTTATGACTCAGATAATAGATGCTAAATTTTTTCAGAAACCAGAATAAAACAAGGGGACTTTTATCTTCTTGATGACATGTATATTGATTAAGTTGTAATTGGACGCATTGGCACTAGAGTTCTGGAATGAGTAAACATGGCATAAGACCTCTTTTAGAGAAACCACACTATTTTGTACCAATTAGAGATATAAAAGGAACAGTAGAGTATCTCAAATATCTTTAAAAAGTTATGTTTAGATTACTGAATCCTGATTTTGGTCAACACAGCTAATTGCAGTAAATTAGAACTGTGCCATAGTGATGGACAATGATGGACACCAAAGTTAATTACATTAACATTGCCTCATAAAGAGCAACAAATGTCCCAACTGTGTCTACAGACTTGTCCTGAGTTGAAGTATATTCTATCACCATCTTCATGAACTGTTGAAACCAGGTGAGGCAGTGCTCCCTGACTCCGCCATTCTGGATTATCTTCTGTTAATGGGCCCATCAGCGCCTTGCCACATGACTCACCATCCCATTGTGAGATGCTCTGCCCAGAAAGAGGAACCAAGCATTCCAGCCTGGATATAAACTGAGATTCTGAACACCAGAGGCGCCCTTACCCACTGGATTCCCAGAGGACCAGAGCTACCAGACCTTTCTACGGGATCACTGCTCCAGGAAGACCACCTCATCTGAACTGCTTCCATCACCCTAATCAGGTTGTATTCTGACTCTGTCAGTGGTCTTTTGCATTATTGCATCTATTTTTATTTTACCTTTTTTCCTTTCTTCCTATTAAATTGTATCTCTGACTTGGAGCCTCTCATTTGTTTTGCTTTCAAAACCACTACAAGACTGCAAGTTATTTTTCATGCTAGTAGGGTCTTGGAGCTCACAGAGTTGATTTTTGATTAAACTACACTGAAAGGTTTAATTCAGGAGCATATATATTTAAGATATTTAGACTGCTAATGGCTTTTTCTAGCCATGGTAATTGAAAAGATTCTAGCCATAGCAAATTCTCCTTACACCTTACAATGAAAATATCAAAATTGAAGGAATAAAAATGAAGGAATACAACCAAGGTGCCCCCTACACGTCATCTGAGTTTCTCCAATTACTTTATTGACTACATTACCATTAACCATAATGTGATTTAAAATACTTTGCCCCCATCCACATGCCTCAATTGAGATATCAATCTTGAACTGAAACCAAGCACAGAAAATAAATGTAAGTGAAAAATAAGAAAAAGAACACAATATCTACTAGTCATCTTGAATAATTACTCTATTTTCAAATGTTCTAATCTGAACAGCCTCAGGGTTTTCATATGATCACTCATCCCAAAACAGTTATGGTCTTCATTTTCCTCAGATGCACTAGGGAACTCTTTTAGACTCATCTCTCTTCTATTGGAAATATTATCCAGGAAATCTCTGTAACTATAAAACTGAGAAATGTTCTTGGGCCTATGACAGAAAACATCAAGTGAGGAAAATTTTACACTATGATACAAGTATTCTAGACATGAATACTTTAAAAATATAATTTAGCTTCTAGTCACATTACGGTATATGAATCAAAACCACTTTAATCAATTGTGCTTCTCAGAGCTTTCTTCTGAAATACAAAAGAACATACTAATCTTGTTGAATTATCACTACAAATATAAATCAGCTGCCCAGCTCTATTCCTTTTTTTGTCCTGATAAAAGCAACTCATTTAACACCACTATCCTATTAACACAATTTGCTTATTTAAACATTCTGCATTTTGTTTGCAACCTACAGTTCCGAAATCTGAAGCCTTCTCTAAGAGTTTCATAAATTTGCTTATTGAGCAGGTTATCTTTGTAATTTACCTCTGCAAAACCTACAATATGTTTCCAGTCAATTATGAAGTCTAGTTACATTGTCTCAGTTTTTGTGTTTGTGTTTATTAATCTCACAAAACTGAAAACCCTTAAAAATAGATTTTGACTATTGTCAAAATTGGTTGAGGAATCTTCTCAGAAAATTTTGGCTAGCAAAGGCAGAAGTGTTCGTTAGCACTGTAGTCTGTCCCATTCACTCTAGAATTCCTTCAATTTCATATGAACAAACTAAATGGATGAAAATGGGATAAATCTGGATGAAAATGTAATTTTAGAATTTAATTTTCTTTATTCTTAAAGAAAAAGAACATAAAATCCCATGAGCCTATAAGATGCAAATTGCTGGTATATCTACTGCTCTCAAAGAACAGTGGCAAAAGGAAGGGACTCTATGAAAGAAGACAAGATAGGTGGCTTTATTATGAAAGATTTTTATATACATTGAAACACTGCATAAGAAAAGTATTAAAAATATTGCTTTGTTTAATTTCAAAAGAACTTCTTTGCAAAGGAGGCATTAATTATTCAACATTTCTTCTTTGCCTCAGGAGAACATAAAGTAATGTAATGATAATTGTAATTTTCAAAATTTATTTTGGTTTGTCACATCACCTTACATATATGCTATAAATTTAACTCATCCATTAAAACATTCAATCATTAAAAAAAAAGAAAGAGAGTGAGATTCTTTCATGAAATCCTCACAGGCCAAGTCAAAAACTGTGGCTTGGATGAGTGGACAGTGGGATGGACTGGGAACTGGTTGAGGTAATGGAGTCTCCCTCACTGGAGATATTCAAGAACCATCCAGATTCAATCTTGTGTTATGTGCTCGAGGATGACCCTCCTTAAGCAGGGAGGTTGGAGAGCTTGACTCACTGTGATCCCTTCCAACCATTCTGTGATTCTGTGATTCTGTGATTCTGTGATTCTGTGATTCTGTGATACAGAAAAAGAGACAAAGCCTAATTCTACTAAGTGCACTGGAGCTGGGAATGCACATTCAAATCATGATAAGACTACTTTCTACTCTATGAGGTAGGAATAATTAATAGGTTAGTCATTTATTTGAAATACTCATACATCCAAATAGATAAAGACATCCTGCTTTGAGATTTTATTCCTCATAAGACTTGAATTACAAACTCTTTTCCACCATCTTGGAATTTAATTGGTATCATTTATTTGAACATTTAAAAAATTATTAAAAATAATACAAATTTTTAAAGTTATACATTTTTAAGTGTCTTATAATTCATCTTCTTCTGGGATACATAATTTTTTCAAAGCCCAGTTCATGTTTTGTACACCTGATATATATTCTGTTGAACTTCTCCATGACATTTCAAATGCTGTAATAAAGAAAAAAAAATGCTGTTAACAGATTGGAACACAATATTCTGATTCTTATCAAAGGGCTGTGTAATTTTACTTGAGAAGTATTCTGCTACCATTTTGTTTCACTGTCTTACTTTTCTTCCTCTGCAGTTTTCAAGTTTAAAAGAAGTCACTTAAAAAAAATTAACAATGGTATAACAAGTGACTTATATAAGAATACTAGCCCAGGACACGGTGTTGATTTGAAGACTTAGCATTCTAATATAATTTGCTTTGTTTTTAATGTATTCTCCTTTTTTCGTTTCATACAGTGCATATCTAATATTATCATATTAATATTTATCAGTGTTACAAATATGCTGATATTATAAAACCTCCCATATTCTGCCTCTACTGCAAGGTAAAATGAAGAGATGTTTCTGCAAAATCATCATTGCTGAAACAGGCACAAACGGATTCATCACAGAATAATTTGGATTGGAGGGGACCTTAAAAGTCATCTCATTCTAACCCCCCATCATGGACAGGGATACCTCCCACTGAACCAGCTTTCTCAATGCTCCATGCAACCTGACCTTGAACACATTTCAGCAAAGAATTTTTTCCCAGTATCTAGTCTAAATCTACCCTCTTTCAGTTTGAAGCCATGAACCCTTGTCCTACACGTGCATATCATTGTAAAGTCCCTCTCCATTTTTCCTGTCAGTCTCCTTCAGGTACTGAAGGTCCTACTTCAGGCTGCTATAAGGTCTTCCTGAAACCTTCTCTTCTCCACACTAAACAGCCCCAACTGTCTCAGCCTGTCTTCATAGGAGAGGTGCTCTCTGATCTTGTTTGTGGCCTCCTCTGGACATGCTCCAACCGGTTCATGTCCTTCTTATATTGGGAACCTTATGAGAGTGGAGTATAGGGGCAGAATCACTTCCCTCAACCTGCTGGACAAGCTTCTCTTAATCCACTCCAAGTTCCAGGCTGCAAGTGCACATTGCCATCTCATGTTGAGCTTTTCATTCACCAACATCCCCAAGTCCTTTTCGTAAGAGCTGCTCTTAGTCTTTTCTCTGCACAGACTGTATTTCTGCTTGCCTTGTTGAGCTTCCTGGGATATGCACAGGAGAACCTCTCAAGCCTGCCAATGTCCCTCCGGATATCATCCCTTCCCTCCAGCATGCTGACTGCACCACACAGCTTGGTGTTGTCTTGCAAACTTTCTGAACATGCACTCTATCCCACTGTCAGTGCCACCAACAAAGATGTTTATTAGCTCCTATCCCAATACTGACCCCTGAGAAATGTCATTCATCACTGGTTCTCCACTTGGACATTGAGACATTGACCTCACTTCTTTGAATGAGAACATTCCACCCAATTCCAGCTAATCATGGAATTGATGGATTCAAAATTTGCAAACTCTTTCTGAGTGAACACGTACTATTTTAATTTTTTATACTGTACATCAGCAGTTGATGGACAGTCGTTTTTCATTTTACTTGCTGTTTGTTGTCTGGCTCACTGTTTTTATCTATTTCATATGATTTAGCAGCTTTGGTGAGTTTACAATAAATTCCTTCCATTAATTAGATATTAAATAGCAGAAAATTGAGTGAGTAGATTAAACTCTAGCAAATATGTCTTCCATCTACTATTATTTTAGGTCATGTTATTTTTAGTACTTATATCATGCCTCCCAGGCCAGAGATTCATGCATACACAGTACATATAGCTGTGACTGTAAGCTGTGATTTATAGCCTTATTCATTAATACAGTGAACAAAAACTGTCATATATTCCAGGGGTATAACTGTGATAATGAGCACCATTGGCACAGCATAAAGCTTCCTGTCTGCCTACATTCCTATTTAAATATACATCATCCAACATATGGGAAGCATATGTGGGTTTACAGTCATTTCTGTCAAAATATGACATTAAGGTCCCAAGTATTTTACCACTACTGTTTGTTTGGTTTCTTAAAACAAGACACTTTTAAACAACACTATCAGGTACTTTTGGCTGTGTAGTAGATTCTGTGGATTTCTCAGAAAAGAAGCTTGAATAAATGATGTTTATATTAGTGGTGAATTTACACTGAATGGTTTGTTAGAAGTCATGGAATTTTTGTTTGGAGGAGGAAGTAAAAGTTCCTCCTATTCTTCAGCAGAAAGCAATCAAATAATAAAAGAAATTATATTGTGAATTTTGTTTGTTTACAACTCTTATTGCAAATCCCTTAAAAATAAAAGAATAAGAAATTTCAAGAAGCTATTGTTATTTACTGTCACTTTAATTTTCATCTTCCACACAATTAAAATTCCAAGGGCATGTGGAAAATATCTCTTTTGATACAATTCCACTCCATTATTCCTAGAAAGATTTGGGGAAAACTAGTCTTTCAGAGATATGCCATGGGACTTTTCCTTTTGATATCTTTTTACTCATTTGTATAAATACAAATGTGCAACTTCACACAGATTGGCAAGTTTTATTTAACACGTGGCAATTTTCATATTTTAGCTTAATAGACTAGAAGAGCTATGGCTATATTTTTTCTGCTTACTGTGAGCTCAATGTAAAAATAAAATATACTCTACATTTAACATATAATTCTATAGGTGGGACTATGATTGTTAACTTTACTTCTTTCATCTTGATTTTCTAGGTGCCATATTTAACCCAAATTAAACAAAAAAAAAACAAACAAAAAAACCAAAAAAAACCCACCACTTTAAAATTCTTATTATGTTTAAGCAAATATTTAAGTCCCACTAAAACAACAGAGGTACAAGCTGAAAGCTAAAATCATGTGTTTTTTTCTCTTAAACAGGATCTCAACTCTTGTTTTATCGAGACTCTCCACATCCAAAATAAGAACTCCAAGTTTCAAAGCTCTTCAATCTTTGAAGAATGATTAAAAACATTACATGAACTGTGTCATCCATTCATACAGAACATATTCATCCTGAAGGGCATCTTTATCCACAAGAATGAGAAGAAGGTTATCAGGAGTAGTTAGCATGGGGTCACTAAAGGTCAATCTTGTATGACCAACTCAGGCACCAAAGAACAGGGCATGGCATGGCAGTGTCCATCACTGATTGAGCTCAGCATTGGAAAGATGAGATTGCTGATATGTAGCTTTCAAAGAAAGAAATAAAATAATAAAAACAGACACTTAATTTACCTTTATCAATTGCACTGCAGTCTAAGAGTTCAGAAGGAAGGTACATTTCCAGAAAAGACTGAGAAAACCCTCCAAAGTCATTAAATAAATATCAAAGTACCATTGAACGTTGTTCCTTGGTAAAAATTCAGGAGAGACTCAAACCTACAGCTGTTCACAGACAAAGATTAAAGGATTAAGCAAGAAGTAGAACATCTACAGAGATGGATATGAAACTACTCCAGAGAATAGTTTTTGAGGAGATTTGTCCATTTTTCCTTTTCTTTTTTCACTTGTTTTTTAGAAAGTAAGTAGAAAAATTCTGAAAAAAAAAAAAAAAATCATACTATAAATTATTTTTGAAATAGGTTTGTTTACTTAACTTCTTAAATGATGTCTATTGCAATCACCGCTTTTCTGAAGTGTCAGCCTCAGGCAATATGGAGGTCATATGCAATGTAAGTCTATATAATGTAAGTCACTATACAGACCATTATCACTGGCTCGTACTGGATAGGCTATTAATTAAAGTTTCCTGAAGTGAAGGGATTTGCATAAATGGTGGGAATTTAAGAAGAGGATAAATGTTCCTAAAAATAATTTAATTAATACAACAGCAGGAACTCAAATCACTGTCATGTGAATTCTTCATGTGGCACATTGAAGACAGAGGCTTTCATTGTTGTCAAGTACAAAGCAGGCTGAAAGACAGAAATTTCACAAATCAGAACAGTTTAGGGCTTCATTGATAACTGTAATAACAAATGCCATCTGAAAAATGAATATGTTCCTCTTGATACTGCTCTGTGCTATGAAGACATAAAAATAACATTGCTTCAGTACTTAGGGATAGTACATATTGTATTAAATTTTAAAAGTTACAGAGCAGAGAAATTCCTTGATGCCAAAACACACTTAATTAGGGTCCTGAAGTTTTCAGAATAAAAACTGCAGTTAAATTCCCCAGTTTTAGAGATTTGTTGAGAACATATAAATAATTTTTAATACTAAGAAACAGGTTTTATTTCTAGTTTATTGATTCAAAAAGCATTGGTTACTGGAAGAATCTAATACTTTCATCTTAAATTTCAAGTGCAATGTCATATTGGGAATGTTGTCTTGCTAAATTGATGAGTTAACATTTGGTAATACTACAGGTGTATACACCTACTCTGACACAGAAGCAGTCACAAAGGCAAAGAGAGTCTTTGAGAGCAGCAGATGGGGCATTGATCAAACACTTGGATGAAAGTTTGGGTGCCATCGATTTCCAAATCTGTCTACAAAACCACTATCAAAACGGAATAGGACAAAATAAATGGTTCTTTCTTCCGTATGATGACATATATGTTTCTCTGAAATAGCAATTGTACAGAAAACAGTACAGTGAAGGTCATTTCCATGAAAGCTATCTTGAGAAGAAAGACAAAAAATTTTCCAAACCCTGAGAAGGTATATCACTATTATATTTACAGTCTCAATTGCTGTCTAAAATGAATACACATATTCAATCCTAAAATTAAAAAAAAAAAAAAGCAAAAACTCTAGGTAGAAATAGTGTGGTTTCAACAAAGACATCTTAATACTTTTAACATTTGATCTTTTTTGAGTTTGATAATGATTAGAACTGAAGATTTCTAAAGCAGGTAAATTGCATGATGACAAAACCAGATTTTGCTGAAAGTCCCATTTAAACCTGGAAGATTAATGAAAAAAAATTTAGATTGCCCCGTTTTACAAATGCATTTGTAAGTTTTACAAATGCATTTATTCCATACACTAGATGCTTATGGCCTTTTTAGGTATGTCAAACTATATAAAGCTAGATGTTTTTCTAAATAGCAACTTATTGTTTCCTTTCCCATGAAATATTTTCTAGTCTTTATGTTTGTGGGCTTTTTTGTGCTCTGCTTTCAAAACTATTAATTTCTTGAAAACATCTTGTAAACAAATTTTGAGAATTCTAGATTTTTCTTCAAGAATTATGACACAGAAAAATTAATTAAGTTAGCGCATGGTTCTTCATTAAACAGTGCCCACAGTTTCCAATCTGTCCATTTTCCAAATTGTTCATTAATTTTTTTTTTTCTTTTTGATATTAGGCTAGCTGACATATCTACAGATATTTGCCACCTTTAAATTTCCGGTGTAAACAAACAATTCCAAATGTCAGCTACTGTCTTACAAAGCTGATAAGCAGGTGCACAGGTAGACTATTTCACCAGTTACTGTATACACAATTAGTATATTCTTATGGAATATATGGAATACTGGAACATTGCAACAGAGGATTATGAATGACAGTTTAAAAAGTCAATAAATGAATTGTAATTTTACAGTTAATTTTACTCTTTAATATTTTGAGGTATATTGACAATTTACACAGAAAATCTGATGTCCCAAATCAGTTCTGTATGCAAATTTTAAAGGCAGATAGTTCAGCTTAATATGACGATCCAGGTGACATACTATGGTGGTTCTGGAATCACCGGTCCAAATAGAAAGTTTGTATCCTTGGGTTTGGAGGGTCTGAACCTCAGGCTGAAGCGTAGATCAGCGTGGAAGAAGAAAGAGTGACTCTCACGTGGGTTGATGGTAGATGTTTATTGCTCCAGAGAGAGAGCCGGAGAGTCCCTCTGGGGTTCAGGTTTCAGCTTTTGTATCAGGAGCATGGGGAGGGGCAAGGGTAAGCCATAACCAATACCAGGTAAGGAGGGAGTGACCAAGACAGAAGGACAATACACAGGAAATCTGATACATGATACAGGGTTGAGCTACAGGCTTTGCCATTCATGTTAGCCCCTCCCACCCAGAATGTTTCAGGTTTCTGGACAGGGACACAGAATGGTTGGCACACCCACTACCAGGGAAAAACCAAAAGGGTTAGCAGGGCAGGGGGTAATTTAGACTGCACTATTATTAATTAAATGCACCGCAACAACATACTATCTCAAGAAGAACAACCTCAATACCTGCACTAGATTTTATTCAGGTTTAACACACTTAAAACTAAGGGGGTAATCAAAGAAACAAAATTAACCTATAATCTATTCCTCTCTGGTACATAGGAACACAATTTTCACTTATAAGCTTGTATTTGTTGCCTTATTTTCTGCCACAGGTCACACCCCAGATGCTGCCATTTGAGAAAAATAAGCATCTCAGAACCCAATCCATTGCTGCTAAGATTCTTAAAGTTTTGTAAATTAGCCAGCAGTAAATTTTTCCTAACTTTTGGTTCCTTTGCTGTGTTTTTAGTATGCCTAACACATCCCAAAAAATGTTTAATACAATTATCATAATCAATTGCCTCTAAACCAATGAATACTTGGAGCTATGTAAGAAGATAAAGGCTGCTAGTCTGCAGGATGTGAAAATAATAAAAAAGAAAACTTCAAGGAGAATAGAAATTTTCATCACTAATTTGTAAATTACTATCATCAGGCTGATGAATTCTCTATCTTTCCTGTCACACTGCTGTCAAAATATAATGCAAGTGTCATAAGATTAGGGAAAGTAATTAAAAGAACGCAAATTCTATCAGTAGAACTCTTATCCAAGATAAGAGGGCCCTGGTTGCTATTGTTTAAATTGTTTACATATTTGTGTTATTCAGCCACCAAACAAAAAATACAAATAATTAGAGACCTGAGTCCCATACTTGAATATTGTTTGCTGCAGCCATCAACAATATTAATTTCTGTCTCGGCTTCCATCTTGCTCATTTCCTTCTGCATAGAACAACAGATCCATGAAGCAGCTCGAGTCTTTCATCATGGAAGCTGTACCTCTGAATAATCTTAGGTCAAACCTGGATTGCTGCTCTAAAAACTAAGTTTTGTTCAAAAAGGGTGAGGAGCCTTTAATTAGATGTTTGCATCTAACTCTGTAAGCACTTCTAGATACTTTTCTATCCTGTAGTGACAGTGCTACTAAGGAAACAAAGCAAGTCTTGGACAGAACTGAAACCTTGAGTTCAAAACTGTAATCCAAGAACCACCCAGTACATCTGGAGCTACTAGATACTTCTCTGATTTTTTTTCCCCCGAAGGAATGGGACCGATGTAATTTAATTTAACCATCTAATATTTGCACATTTTTCTCAGCTACTTTACCAAGTGAATTTCTTTGAAGACAGGTATCTAAGACTCTAAAGGAAATGTAGACTGTTTTTGTTTAAGACTGCTCGATTAAATTTTGGAAGAACTTAGATTAAAAGGCCTCTATTTCATCAGATTCCTAATTTATGTACTTTCTGTTGTGTTTATTGCACACTTAAGGCCATTCAAATTTATTGCAGTCTAGCACTTACCTTGCAACTACTCGTGGTTAAGGTTGCAGTACAGAGGGCTTTGAAGCACCATATTTGATGTGGAAAGAATGTCTAAAGAAAGTCAAAATATGCATTTTCTTACAGTAGAAACTGTTTTTTAGAAAACAGCCCATGCAGAAGAAAAGATATGGCCACTATTGTGCACTATTTTAAACAAAGCAGATTAGTGGCTAAATCATCCAGTCAGAAAGAGATTTAGATTTAACTCCCTCCTTGGCCTGGAGGGGAGATTTAGAGTGCCAAAAAGAAAATGTTTTTATCCTGTAGACAGCATAATGTCCTGTACTAGTTTCTGGGGTATATGAATGGGATCAGAAAGTAGGAGAAATGACAATGAAGTGTGAGAGATACAGTTGAAAAATAATGTTGCAGTAATGCATATCACTTCAATGTCATCAATTTCTATGAGGTAACATAAATTTTCCCCAACAAAAAACCTGATGAATGGCATATCAATGATATTATCAATGTCATATCAATGTCATATCAATTTGTTAGTGAAAATATATAAATATGAGAAAATTAATGCAACCTTATAGGTAATAGCTTTTTTCTTTCTTTTTGATTTTCCTGTTGCAAGCTTTCTATCAATCTCTCTGAAAGTAATATTGCCCATTATTTAAAAAAATAAAATAGGTCAAAGTCTAGGTTTTGAGCCCTTACCAAAATATTAACAATTTTTTTCATGGATTTCATTTTTAACTGAACTATCCAAAAAAAAAAAAACAAACAAACAAAACAAAACAAACAAAAAAAACCAAACCAACAACAAAACAAAATTAAAAAAAAAAAAAAAAAAAAAAAAAAAAAAAAAAAAAAAAAAAAAAAAAAAAAAAAAAAAAAAAAAAAAAAAAAAAAAAAAAAAAAAAAAAAAAAAAAAAAACCAAAAACTGACTGTCTGGAAACTGACTGTAAGAAGAAAATTTTCAGCACTAATATTATACCCAGACTAAAACTGATTTTTTTGACACAATGTAGCTGATTTGGCCACAACCATAGGATTGCCCTTACAATAAACTCTATGGAATATTTTGTATTAGTGTTCAGGTCTGTATTTTGTTCTTTTTACTGCTATAGAGGTATCTATCGTAGTCAGCAGTAGTAATATGGCTAGGTGCTAGGTGTGTGCTAGGTGACAATTAGGGAGCTAATTTTACTCATTAATGAAGTATGTATGCAATCAACCAGCAGCACTTCCCTTTTTACTGTGGTGACGACTCCACAGTTGTGGAGATTTTTCTGAAACATTGCCTTTTTTATGGTTAGCTCTTAATGCTGCATTTTGGCTTTACAGTCCTTTCAGATGTAGAAAAAGCTGTGACAAAACAGTCAACAAAAGACAAGAAATGTATCTTAGTCCCTCCAAAAAATCTTTCAGTCTGAAGCATACTTGACTACAGCTTTATGGACTGAAGTACAAATATAAACCAAGAAGATTGCATCAAAAATAAAATTAAAAAAAAAAATATTTTTCACTATCCTATTAATACAACACATTTAAGGAAATTGAAGCATGGAACGATTGATTGCATTGAATACCTGAGTTTTGCCGGATAGAAAACAGCCATCCATGGAGCATGGCATATGTCTGCTAATTTCAAGTAGGTGATCACACTATTTTCCTTGATAATCTCTTAGTTTATTAGTCTCACTTATTTTCTTAAGACACTCTGAAATTGTGGCAGAGATAGTTAGGGAAAAATGGTAGGAAATCCATGGTTGAACACTTAAAATATTTAAAAATTACCAAACAAGAAAAACTAAATGTTTATTATAGGAAAATACACTGTGGTAAATTTTAGTGTATGAGAGTGAAATCTCATCTAATAAAGTGCATTTTTTTAAAATTTTATCACTGAAAAATATCAGCAAATAAAATACTTGATTGCTTATAATCATATTCAGTACATCCACCATAAATTAAACAAAAATATGGAAAAGAACACGAGAATACTCTAGCAAGATATTAGATAAAACTTACAGGTTCTTAAGTATAGTCTCAATGAATTTTCAGAAGTCTATTTCTGAGCATACACATTTATTAAGATAAAAGACCAAACAACATGTGTACAGATTAGTTTTACAGGAGCTTCACTCAATAGGTGGGATCTGATTCACCTTTTTTTTCTCTATTAAAAAATATGGAACCATTTTGGATTTATTTTCCACTGTGCCAATAAGAGAAAGTAAAAATTATATCGTTGTACGTTTAGTTCAAATCACTAATTGAATGAAAAAGCCTTTCATCAATACCTTCTGATTTTTAAAAAATTGATAATCTCAAGAGTTTTTTCATTGAGGTGGTAAAAGGATCAACAGGTGAAAGGCCACAAAATGGGTGAAGTTTCAGGGTGGATTTCTTGCTTTGAAAGAAAACTGTCTGGTGCCTTTAGAAGAGCTTTCCCTGTGAGAATTTCATGGAGTATCTCCTTGTCTCCATTGAGTCAGCTGCCTGTTTCCAGCCCCTGGTCACATTTCTCTCTTTGTTGTAATTCAGTGAAGCTCTACCAGGGAGCAGTACCTTTCTGTCACTAATGCCATTTTGTCTATGCCNTTTTTTACTAAATCCATTTTTTTAATGCCTTGAAAAAAAAAAAAAAAAAAAAAAAATAAAATCTATGGGTTAAAATGTTCTGTTTACTTCCCACACAGACAGGGACATAGTTTAGTGTTACTGATAAAATGTTTTTTATTGATTTATTAGTTGAAGTAATAGGAAAACTTAGGTATTGTCCATCATCATCCATTGCTTATTGTATGTATGTCACAGGCAAGAATCATGCTATTACTAATTTTAGTTTGCTTTGTTAATCTCATTTTACTTTTGATAGCTTACAAATGTGACTGCCTACTGTGATATGACCCAAGTTTCATGAAATAAGATCCTACCAGGGTTCTGCTGTGTAAGATGTACTGTACAGCTCAAAACATATGAAATATTTGAAATCACAATACTTCTTCTGTTTAATTTCAGCAGTGTATCTTACAATCATAGAATAATTTAGAAAGAATTTCTAGAAGTCATTTAGTACAAGACCCCACTTCAAGCAGCATCAAATAGATGAAGGTATTAAGAAGATTGAGTTTAAAATCTGTCATCCTCAGGGAAGGAGATTCCATCCCCAGCCTCTCTGGGAAACTGTCGTGGTTTTTGGTTATTTTAGTGGTGAAAAACTTTATCCTAATACCTGATTTATTTTTCCTAATATCAGAGTTTCTGTCGTTGCAATATCTGTCCTCCAGAGCTTCTTGTGCACCACGACACATCTCCAAGAAGAGTCTATCTCTCTTCTCTGCATAAAACTTCATTAATATTTTTCCTAACCTGTTCTTAACACTACACAAACTCAAGTATCTCAGCCTCTTAAACATTTTGTGCTCCATATTCCTAATCACTATGATGGTTCTCTGACATATTCATTCCAGTACATCACTATATATCTTGCACCAGGGAATAAAAACTGGACACAGTACTCCAAAAGCAGACTCACAACCACCAAATAGCAAGGAATAATTTTCTTGACCTGCAGGAAACACTGTTCCTGCAAAGATATTTTCTGCACTCCATGACTTGCAGGTCCCTTTCTCACATCAGTACATGGTCTCTTGTGTCCTTAGATGATAGAAACATAATTTAAATTAATTCTAGAAAATAACTGGAAGGTAAAGTATGACAATATGGTGTGGCAAGTCTTGTTTATCTGCAGTGACTTACACGTGTCACACAGAAGGTCAGAATATGTCATCTCAGTTATACCTTCCGGCATTAAAAATTAATACCATATAATGGTATTAGTATCTCCAGTATTTTGGGGGTTTTTCTCTAAACTCTAAACTTTTAATCTCTAAACTGCTTCTGTGAATTATAGTATCTCAAAATCTTTTATTTCATTAAGGTGTACCACACCACCTTGCTTTGGTATATGTCTCCAGTCATTAAAGAAAAGTGCTTGAATATAGGCCATTTCTGTGGCAAACTTAAGGTTTGTTGGCTGTGATGTTCCCATTGAAAGTACTTAAGTAGAATTTCTCAAGAAAAATCAATTATGGGGTAGTGACTATAGTGTAAATATTTAACATTCCAGAATATTTCATTTTGTTTCAAAGATTTCAATGTTTCTACAAAGTAATTTTTTTTAAGATAACTGAGATGGAATCTACACTTTAAGAAAAACAAAATACCCAGAACTGTCCTAATTTAATTTGTGAAATTTATATGAAAAATTTAAAGCATACTTTATCTTCAAACAATTTGTGTCCTATGAGTTTTGCTTTTTTACATACACAATGGATTATAGAGAAATTCTGATATAGTGATAAACTCATGAAGTAAATTATCATAGTTTTTCCATAAAGTACGAAGAAATAGCAGAAATAAACACTAATGTGACACTCTTTTTTATCTTTGTCTCTCAATTTTTTTCTCATCTGTCTTTTTGATAAGAAAAATTCAGAGAGTATAACCAAAGATCGTGATGCACTGCCAATATTTTTGAAAGTATTTTCCTGAAAAATTCCCTTTTATGTTGTAATCGTGATCTGTCTCAATGGTGTATTAATTTTCAGATAAAATGAGTAAAAATTAGAAAGTGCTTTCCCTTGGAAATAAGATGTTTTCCCAATAACTCTTAAAAAAGAATTTAACTACAGCATTTAGTTTGAATATGTTTTTCTTGCGTTTTTTTTGGTTTTGTTTTTGTTTTTGGTTTTGTTTTTGTTGTTGTTGTTGTTGTTGTTTTATGGTAACAAATTCCTATCTGTTTTCACTTCTGTTTTTTTTTTAAAAAGAAACTGTAGCTTTCCATTGAAAGGTATGTCTTATATAACTTATGTTGAAAGGAATAAATAGATCTATAATAAAAATGCATTCTAATTTTAAATCTCTTTTACTTGACTCTCTTTGTATGCTCTCTTCCTATTTATTTCAAGACTATTTATTTTGAAAAAAGTAGGACATAATTTATCTTCTGCTGAAGATGTTATCTGTGCTTCATGTTACCTATAATCACCAAACCATATTATAAAAATACCTGCAAGCATAGCTTACCTCAGTGTAGCTGAGACCCATTTTTGTGTGCCGTGAAGGTAATCTTATTTGACATTTTCTCCACAGTTAAAGATTCCCAGTAAAGTACCATGCAGCACTAGTATGTCAGAAAAAAAATACCAACACCTGACATCTAACTGTCTTGATCACCTTGCTGTTAAAAGTAAAGCTTCCAGATTAAGTCAGATGTAGCTGATCTATCAAGCTCTGAAGATCTGGGACATTTTCATAGAGAACTACTAAACTCTTGATGTTTTTGCTTTGACTGCCTTCTTCCTCTCCCTATTTTTTCACAGGGTCTTAACACAAGAGAGAAAAGAATCAGGCAGGAAAAAACAAAAAACAATTCAGTGCAGCAATATCCTGCCCTGCCACAGGCTCTTTTCCCAGAGCAGCAGGTTTTCCATCCACTATGCCAACATGGCCAAAAGAGACAATTAAACCTTTTATGCTTGATAAGCCAGCAGACTGGCTGGTTCTTTTACAATTTCTATGGGAAACAGCTCAAACTTGGAAAGAAAACAAGCCTCCTGTCATAAAAATCTCATTCACTATTGTTCTTCTTCAATTAAAGAAATATCACTTAAATCAAAACATTCCTACAGCATGAAGTATACAGAAATTGCATTAACTTCAAAACATTTTATAGCTGACTTAAGCAGTTCGTGGACAATTGATTGTCTGTTAACTCTTCATGAGTCCTCAATAGTGTCTACTTCATGGCTTACAAAGAAGCATTTAACGTAATTTTTAAAATAACACAGTTTGCAAAATGTAATTCGTTGTGGATATAAACTGTAGTCCACACTGTAAGCCAAGACTTTGAATCTGATCATCCCAGAACCATTTTATAGTGTAATAAAAAGTTAAAGAGCTACTGTAAGTAGTTAAGATGTAGAAAGAAGCACTTTTTTTTTATTGTAATATAGAGAGCCTACTCATACAGAGAACACATTTAGACACTTTTCAAGTCAAGACAGAGCTGAATCTTGCCAAGATTGCCCATCACCCTCACTGTCTTATCTATATATTGAGGAAATAGTGTGTTTAGAACTCCATACAGAAACAGTGTTGATCGATTTAAGTTTCAACTTCACTTGAAAGTTTTTGATTTTAATACTTCATTCCCAAGAAAGGAAGTGAAATGGTCCAGAACACTAATTATAATAAATCACTGTTTTCCAAACCATAGTATATCTTTATTAAAGTAATTGATGTATATTTTTTTATTGTTCTACATTATGAGAACACTGATTAAAAACTGTCAAACACAGTAGGTAAAGTTTATTTTTCCTAGGATCAATTATAGTACAGTCATTCATAAGAGATCTATCAGCACAAGGGGTAGGCTTTGATGACAGACAGACATCCTATCAGCAGGAGATTGCTGTGAGAAAACCACTAAACATTTGAAAATTTATAGTCTCAAACTTTTTTATTCAAGATGCTTCAGGAGAAATCATCAGTGACAGGAAAACTTTGTAAAAAAGTTATCAGAGGAAAACAGTTATAAATAAATATGAATTAAACAGGAAAAATACATTAGGAAGCTAGAGTGCTAATTCTATAAGGCATATGTGTGTACATGCATATAGTTCACACATATGTTAAAGCACAAATGAAACAAGTGAGATTTACATTAGACTTGAATATGGCGTTGTATGGCACAGATAATGTATATAACTGAATACATCACTTGCAACTTTTCTAAAAGAGTAGTGTCTATAACACTTTGACCTGAAAATATCAGTGTATTAGCTATTTCAGAACAAACACATGGAATTTAAATGTGGTTGAATTATTGGCAATTACACTTGTTTCAGCTATTTGAATTAAAAGAACAATAATCTCATGACAAACAGATATAATTTTATTATTTTACTTGAATTAGAGGAAATGAACAATGATGAACAATGATAAAAACAATGGAATTACTATGATGAAAGTGTTTTTAAACTTCTTAGAATGAAATTAAGTCCCAAGACAAGCTTAAACCTGTTGCATTGCAGATGTTAGAAAAATGAAAATTAGATTAATTGTATTGAAAATTATCACGGCTGTTTTTTAGAGGTATCACTTTATGCAGCCAAAATAGAAGGTTTCAACAGTGAGTCTTCAAATCCCTGCAACCTGGCAAACTAAGAGACGTACCTTGCTCTTTTTCCATTAATTCCTAATTTAACTAAGATGATTTTGCAGTATTTTTCCATGTCTATGGAATAGTTCATGCGGTATACTAAATACTCAACTGGGCTCAGCAGCTGCAAGTTAGACAAGTTTTTTTGTTTTGTTTTGTTTTTTTCAATAAATCTAACTTCTAATGACATTTTGTAACAAATAGTCACATTTTCAAGGAAACTCATCATGTGGGATGTAATAAATTCCATTTTTCCTATATAAAACCTGTTCTAAGCCACTTGCAAAATTTAATAGCTAACAATAACCTTTCAGAACAGAACAGAATACCTAAAGATTTCCTATACAATAATGCCATCTGGGAAAGTGAACACTGATATTTTTAAAGTGGGAGATTAGTCCTTTCTGTTTATCTAATAAAAGTTGCCATCACCTCCTTCACCACCTTTCCTTAGAAATCAATACAGTTGTAAAACTGCTCTGCATTTTTACCAGGTTCAATTCATTTTCTGTGTAACTTCCATGTTCCACATCAGGGAATTCCTGCCTGAAATTAATTCATCTATTGTCTGTGAAGGAGAAACTGGAGAAAGATATCATTGTCTGCATTATTTCTTTGGCAGAAGTGGTTTGAAAATTATTGCCTATTGAGATGTAGCTTTAATTTTCTTATTTAAACCTGAATTTAGACTTTTTGCCAGTAGAGAAGTGGATCAGAGTTATTCCCATTCACAAAAATACATAAGGTATTTATTTTTTTTATTCCTGCTGCCTTTTTTTTCCCCTGCTGAAGCTACTGATTAAGGACCTTGTTCCTTTTCAGGTAAGACCCATTTTTCGCCAGGTCAAAGTTTGTCTGGAAGGGTCTGCGAAAACCTGGCGTAAACATACATAACTGAATTGACTTCTCAAGTGGCCATCACAACAATAGAAGAGCTAATCAAAATGACAAGTACATTAAAAGCAGCAGAAGTCAGCACAGTGTCAATCTTGTCTGTGTTGTATTATTCTGTCTACTTGCTGTTTTCCTTTGCTTCCAAGATCACTCAACCGTGTAATAAGTAGATTTTCAATGTGTGGTACTTCCTTCATTAGTTGTTCTCTCATGCACTGGTGCAATCGGAGATTGTCTACCTTCTTCCTCCACAGGCTAAAGTGATAAAATAAATGCAAGTTATTCATGCTACGACAAAAATAGCTGCTGGGTTTGCATATCCAGTGTTTTTCCTATGTTTTACATGTATTCTTCCTGTATTTTTAAATGCACCAGTTTTATGTTTCAAAACTGCCAGGACATATGCCATAATTAATATTGTGACANAAAAAAAAAAAAAAAAAAAAAAAAAACAACAAAAAACAAACAAACAAAAAACAAACAAACAAACAAAACAAAAACCATGTTAAACTTACCAAGTTGCAGTCACTGGTTGTTTTCATCAGTACAAGAGGCAGTTCAGAAGCAGCAAAAGAAATCACTGATTCTAATGAGATTTTGCTCTACATTTGTTTCTCAAGAGATATCATAACCGTAAGGTTCAGACATAATTCAAGTCTCATAACCGTGGTATGTCAAACCTAGATTCATGACAGACCTAAGAAACAGCAACACTACTAGAGCTGTAATCTAAAGTACAAGTGATTAAAGGATGTGGCTGGCCAACATGAGAAGATCAAATGCTGATACCTTCCTCAGCCTTTTGGATTTCAGGCTTTCAACTTTAATCTCTTAGGAGAGAAAGAGAAATAAATTATTCTGTTCTATACTGATTTTAGAAATGATATTTCCAATTCTCTGTCTAAAGAAGGGCAAGATAAGAATAAAAAATTAATCTAAGGTAAGATAGATAAGAGGATAAAAACCAACTCAGGAGAGAGGAGATCATAGCTCCATTAAGTGTTTAAGGTTTTACTTTATATTTACAATTAATGAAGAAAACATGTGAAATAAATAAGGCTAAAATCTTATTTGCCTTATTCCAGGAAATTTTTCCATCAGCCAGCTCTTTTCTTTGAGCTAAAGACAGTAAGCAATCATTCATGCAGACAGTCTGCATGTGAGAGGAAACCAAACTTTCAGTCATAATGCCTATAGATATTTTTATTTATCAGAAATGAGAGCACTAATAATAGCTCTGTTAACGAAAAAGTGAAGAGCAAAAATATAGGTTATAAAAAAGCAGAAAAGTGGTATAAATCCAGTGAAAGGATAGTTTAAAGACTCATTTTGGTATGAATGGGTCAAGCAGTTAATGAGGAAATGGTTTCTAAGAGGTCAGAAAGCTGATTACAGCTCAAGAATTTTCTAGCAGATCAATTAATCTAGAAGAGGGAGAAAGAGAGCTATTCCCTTGTTGGCCTAGGTTACTGTTAGGTTTGATGTGGACTCAATATAAAACCAAACTGAAGGGAGAATCAAGGTCTTGGTGTATGTATATATATATATATATATATATATATATATATACTGAAAAAAACCCACCTTTTTTGAATTTGGAAAAAATCGTCATAACAAATCACCAAACAGTTGCCTAAGGCACTGTTTTATCAGACACTTCAAACTCCTTCTGATGTAATTATATATTTATTTATTAATTTATTTATATTAATATAACTATATTTTCCCTACATAAAAAAATAGCATCAGGAAGAGAAATTTACTGAAAGAGTTGTAAAATGAAACATTTTCTTGCATGCATAATGCCCCTTCTAAGGGGCATCTTCAAGACTAAGTCTCATATTTCTCAGTTTTCCCAATTAATCCTAAAATTCTTTTGAATCTATTTAGTTCAGTGCTTTGTCATATTAAATGTTACAATATCAATCTAATTTTCTTTAACATATATATCAGTGAAATATATCTTCCATCATAATTTAAATAATGAAATCAGTCATCATTTAGGATATTTATAATATTTCATCTTGAAATCATGTCAGTGAGATAAAGCTCCATTTATGCATAAAATTGGGATGAGATTTAATAACTTTTTAATGCTTAGATCCCCAAAATGAGAGACATGTTAAATTCTGAACATGAAGTTAATAATGAAATCAATAGAAGATTATCCTTTCCAACTTCAGAATTCTCTTTACATCAGACTCTCAAAGTCAGTAGACTGATTTATTCAAGAGAAATATACAAAATAGATGGGTCAATTTTTTAGAAATAATGTTAATTTTTTTTTTTTTCTTCCTTAGGTACTCATCTGTGGCACAGCAAAGTGAGCTTTGAGAGAGAGAGATTTATCTACTCCTTTTTAATTTACTGGTGTGTCCTGGGTTGTAATGTAGGGTGTGCACAAAGTATTCTATCACCATCCTAACGAACTGTGAATCCAATTGTTGGAGCAGTGCTCTTCCCGGAC
>VXBN01001276.1:675976-696020 GCA_013397395.1 Sinosuthora webbiana | reverse complement strand
CACCATGATCAGGTTGTATTCTGACTCTGTCAGTGGTCTTTTGTATTTCTTTGCATTTATTTTATTTTACTTTCTTTCTTTTCTTTATATTAAATTGTATTTCTGACTTGGAGCCTCTCACTTGTTTTCCTTTCAAACAACTACATGGTGGAACATTACAAATTTTTGCTGTAATATGGTCTAAGTCAAATTTTGCAAAAAACAAACTCTCAAAGAGTTACATGGATTTTTTTTGTTATAGCAAATTCAGAGCAACATTATATGTATTTACCAGTAAATACAGTTATAAGTAATATAATTATGATGTAATATAATACACGTCATGCAGCTTGCACTGTATAATGTTATGTGAAAAATAACTGTAATTATTTAAAAAATTATACATAGTAGCATCAGGAAAAATAGGCATAGGAAAAGTAGGTAATTATAAGGATCACAGAAGGATCACAGAAGGATCACAGAAGGAAGGATACTGTTGTGCAGTGAGAACTAGAGCTTATGATCATCTTTCCCTTCAGTGTGCATGTCAGCTTTATCCCTTCCTTGAGGCCAATAGGAATACCGAGGCCAAACCTGCAGGAATCTCTCCTACCCTTAGTCCTTTTGCAAGCTCTTGCCTTCTCTCCCCAGCCTGTGCCAGAAGCAGGTACCACACAGAACCTTCAGCTCCTCTTTCTCAACAGCAACATGCAATTCTGCCTGCACTGCTGAAATGCCATAAACTAGCTCTGAGAGGCATTATATAGCATTTCATAGTGACTTAGGACTCTTAATGGAACACTTTTTAGTCCTCTCTGGTTATTGGGATATAAAGATTGCTTCTATCATTCTACTACCCCTTGAAAACACTTTTTAACAAATATCAAATACCAGATATCAAAATATAATCAAATTTTGATTAAAAGAAAAAGGAACTTTTCTTTGTCAGCAGAATAGTTCTTTTTAGCTGAAGTGACATGAAAGACTGGAAGAACTAGCTAGTTTGATCTCATGTTTTTTGGAGGCTTCCATTAAAAAAAAAAAATCATAGTTCACCACTTTCCATTTTAAATACAAACCTGTTCCTATCCTTCATATAAGCAGGTATCAGACTAATCCTCAAAGTGGAAAGTTTCACTTTCAGGAAAGTCACCATACCAAAAGATACTGAATAGTTTTTGAATTCCTAGGTAGGGTATTTTTAGCACGCAGTCTAATATCTGCAGATAGGTAATTTCCACTCTCCACAGGGAAGACTCAGAAATGCTCACTGAGAGAAATTAAATGAAAAGGTTTCAAAACACTGAAAATCCACTTCATTTGCTTGAACTAGAACTTCCTTCTTCAAAAAATACACAATCTGAAATTTTATAGGTTTATTTTTTGATAAGCTGGTACCTCCACCTCCATGTCTGTTTTTCCTTAAGTGTTTCCAAGAAAATTCCTGACATTTTTTCTGAATGCCTAATTTTATATTTTATTTCATATGATAATGTTTTAACCTATTCTGATATTTTAGCCCTAAAGTGACAACATTCCTTTCTACATTGCAACAGAGTTGCACTTGGTATTGATTACAGTGTCTTTAAATTGCAGCCAGACATTCCTACTTTTTATATTTAATAAACAAAATGAGCAACTAAAATTTGCTCCTCAAACATATTTGAAGAATCCCTGTAATAAGTTCCTTCCATTCTGATTTCTTCTCAGACAGAATTCAGCAATTGATGTGAGGGGACATTCTGTGTTTATTATGCTCCTGAGTTTTACTAAGTGATGACACTTGAAAATTTCACCTCTCATTCCTGTTCTGTCAATGCTATCTTATGGTAAGTAATACTTTTCTATCACTTTAAACTTTACTGACTTCATACATGGCAGCTCTCCTACTTTTCTCACTGTATTCATATTACTACAAGTATTCATATGGTTTTTGCTGTGCTTTATTTTCCTCTCAAAAAAAAGCTCAGAATCACTTTTGAGAATGTTTACTATCTATTCATAATTTGTGATGTCTGCTTAATTTTTCTGACTACTTTTAGTATTCTAGGATTTTTCTGAATAATCTTAATATTCTTCTTTAGAATGCTGTATATTGAAGTAGCTCTGTATATTAAATTTTACTTTTTAAAGGTACAATCAGTTAAAATTTTGGTTGAAAAGAAATATACAAAATTGTCTTTATTTGAGTAGAATTTTCTGTAGAGCTAACATAATTTATTAATTTAATTTATTATTTTGTCATTTTTAGATACAGAACTTTAGTTACAAACCTCACTTCTGCAGAAATTTGTGAAATAAGTTTCTCCATGCTTGTGAAATACTCTGTTGCCATAGTGATGACTGTGATAGAAAAAGCTACAAGAAAAGCAGTAACTGTCTTGAGGATATGGTTTCAATACAGTCTAATAAATGAAATATACAGCTGTAGAGGGAAAATAAAAAGATAAGAAAAAAATTGAATCCCTTTTTTTTCCCCGCCATGAGGATCATCCATTTTACACACTTCATGACATACTCTGGGGGGGAAGAAGAACTGGCTGGAAGGAAAGGATGCAATTGTACAATTTTTTTGTATTTGCAAAGTTACAAGGAGGTGCACTGTTGAAAAACAACCTTAATTCTAGAATTTCCTAGGTTATTAGGCTTGGGGATATTTTTCTTGAACCAAGTACTGTTCAGGCCCTTTCCTGAATATGCAAGAGATGTAGCTTCAATACTGTGATAATTGACATACTGTTCCTATCATTTTCTCTCTGGAAGATTTGAGCCTTTTCTTCTGTCCCCTTTTATTTTTTTTTTTTTTTTCCTTTTGCCTCCAGTCATGAAGAAGCTACCACTACTGTACACTATTCAGGGAGGCCTGGCTGATTCACAAGACCCTCTTTGTCAGCATGATCTAGTTTTGGGTTAATCTAGTTGTGCTACCACACATACATCATTGCTTACATAACTGTCAGATGCAGCCCAGAGATAGATATCTTAAATTGTTTATGATGATTTAAAACTGATAGAGTCCTATCCAGCTTTCACAAAAGAAACAGACAAATTTGTTGGAAAAAAAAATAAGGAAAAATCTAAGGCTAAATGTCTCATGGGTAAAATGTCACAGTTTTCCGGAGATATTAGGGAATGTGATCCCTAGCTATATTCTTGGTTTAGGCAATGTATGTAACAGAAAGCATACAAAAAAAAATGTTTAAATTCTTAACAAACTTTTGGTGACACAATACATGGGCAGAGGACAGCATATTTAATACCATTTTGAAATACAACATATTTACTAAAATAGGATCTGTTTCCAATTGTTGATAAAATTAAATGAGGTAACTGGGCTGCAGCAATCATATTATGGAACAATTTCTGCTATCCAGGGTGCTGAGTCATTCTTATCAATTCTGCATACTCAATTTTTGCTTGTGTGTGTAATTATATATATTGTTTTCCTTATTTATAATAGTGAATACTACTAGTCCATGCTTGATTCAGATGACATTTTCTCCAAAAAAATGTAGAAGGCAGAGCATTAGTATGATTTTTTGGCAATACATACACCAACGGAAAATTTAGTTACATTTTGCCACTTTGATGATCCTCATGGATCCCTTCCAACTAAGAATATTATAAGATTCTATGATTTTGTGATGTATAGCAACCAGTATAGCAACAAGTATCAGATACAACAATTTAATAAAAATTAAATAAGCTGCAGTATTGTCTGACTGTTTTGGCTGGGGTTTTTTAAGATAAAAACAATTTTGTAGTAATTCAAGAACCTGTCAGTAAGGTTTCTTGAACTATGTCAGTGTCAGAAATGTAGTATTTTTACACAGTAAAATATTTATTATAGACAGAAATATCATTTTATCTGCCTCCTGACTGAAAAAGGTGAATTCCAAAAGAAATCTATAGGCTCCTCTGCTGTAGATGTCACACCATTCCGAATTCACATTTAGGAAAAAGTAGGCAATTGGTCAAAACATCATCTAATTTCACCGAGTCCTGCAGAATGCTAACCTTTGGGATTTGGCTATGACTTCTCAAGACCAAATTGCTTCTGTTAGACTCTCTGACACATAGAAAAGTGCTAAAATAAATCAGCAGACTTGGCTTTATTTTAAACATTATAGAAACTTTAATACAATTCATGAATGGGAGACCTGCTACTTTATTTTTTCTTATGTAGAGATGTTCAGTGTACTCACATAGTTTCTTGGATGAGAGTATCTCCTTTTGTTAAGTACGAGGTTGTAGTACTAAGCATTTAACAGCTCGAATTTCTTTCTGTTTTTCTGCAATTACTGTTTCTGAAAACCAGCTAAAGGCTCTTCAGAAATCTGCACGGAATTATCACTGTTACTCTGGAGTTGAAGAACCAGACTTCTCTTGCCCGGAAAAGGGGATGGTCAAAGACAGGAGTAAATCCTTTGGAGACTTGACTTGCTCTGTGGCTGTTGGAGGGAAGTTATAGGAATTGGGCAATGCCTACTGCTGTTGGGAAGAGTCACACCTCTCTCCCCTTCCTTCATCAAATGTCAGTTTATCACAGAGATGGGCATACACAGAGAGAAATCCTTTTTTTGGTGTCTGATAGAAGAAAGAAAGCAACAGTTTCAACAGTTTTACTGCCCCAGCAGTCTGTTCCCAAGGCAACTGTCTCATTCACCAGAGCCCAGACTGAGAGAGACTGAAATGTTAGGGTTAATGGCTTAAACATTATTATGAAGGAGTTTTGTCGGCTATGAAAAAACTGTATAAAGAAACTATGACCAACAAAGCCCACCCTTCCCTGAATATGCCTCCTGCCTGGAACTTTGGACTGTGAGTTAGGCCTCCTAAGGGAACTTGATATCAGATAAAAATTACACTATTGTTCAATTATCTGGTGTCTAGGAAATAAAAAAGGCTGAGGAGATGGATGTATCTACCAGGAAAGCCAAACCCAGCAGCTGTCCTGAACATTAGCTCTGGCTGGGTTCAGGGTGGGGGAGGCTGAAACCTACAGGCTCATCTGCTGTGGCCAGGTTCTCACACATCCCCCAGTCAAAGGGGGAGGAGGAGAGTTTTGGGTGTGTGGTGTAACCTCTGGTCAGAGGGAGTGAACACCCATCCTCCCTTACACAAACTGGCTCAGCTGTAAAACCCCCCACCCTGGGAGGGCCACACACACAGGACATCCACCTGAGAGGCAGCTGACATGTCTCATAAACCACCAAAGACCCCCAAAGTGCCCCCTCCTCCCGACTGATTCCTGAGGCTGCACCAGCCCTGCATGTGACACAAAATGCAATGATCCAGAGTCTGCTGCAAGAGACAGTGTCAAACTTGTCCCCTACAGGGGAGGTACCTGGGCACTCCCACCAGCCCAAATGTGTATTAATCTCTTTCAAGGGATCCTCACCACCGAGAAGATCAGAAGAAGATTGATGGGACACCATAAGGATCCATGTAGTGGTAATAATTTCCTCTTAATCTGTGTCTCTGACACTTACTTTCTCTCCCACCACCTCCTTTTCTTTCTCTCTCTCTCTCCCCCTCGCATTTACTGTTAAACATAATCCATACTTGGATTATATATACTATGACTTTGGCATATGGTCTTGTTTGCACCTTAACCTGGAACTGCAAGCCATCTCTCAACTTGTGTTAGTGTTGTCTTCAGAATAAAAATCCACAAACATGCACAAACCTTCAGCTGACCCCCTCAGACAAACTACCAGCCAAACCCACCAAAACCCAACCAATTAACCAAACAACCAAACAGAAAAACCTCATATCAAAACTTGATATGAGCAACAGTTTGCTCAGTTGTCATTATTCTGGTATGTTCTTTTTAGTTTTTATTTTTTAGATGATTGTGCGAAGACAAAATCATTTGTAATCTGTTACCTTGATATCCTCAAAAAAAATTTACAAGTGAGAGAAGGGACTCAGATATTGACCTGAAATATTATCATACTAACCCAGAATTTGCAGTGATATTTAAGATGATGGCCTCCTAAACTTTTTACTAAGATACTCTGTTGTATCTGGTTTCAATATTATTTTAATTAGGATTTTTTTTCTCAACACCAAAATATAATTTATAATAAAAAGCCCAGAGGAACATGCCCTGATTCTTTTTGGAAACATTCAAGCATCTGTATACTCATACAGGATATAGAAAGTACAAGTTCTTATCTTACAGTTCATGTTATTCTGGTTTAGTCTCTAATAATCAATAAACATGAGCCAGCTCCAAATGATTAATCTCACCCTCTATATTTGAGCTGTTTTTCTCCAGCAAATGATGGTATTTTTTTCTTGAAACAATGATGTTAACCTCAATTTTCCTTTACTATTCCAACTTCCAGGCTATTGAATCTGTTCTTTTGCAAGTATTGGGTATTTAATTATTCATACCTAGTGAAACAGTGTCATCAATAAAGACATGCATAATTCCATCTAGTTCTACACTAAACTGAAGATAGAAAATATACAGCAAATAGGAGGCACGTTTTCATCAGTTTCATCATATCCAAGTAAGCCAAACAGAAACTTCCACCTGTATTTATCATTCTTTAATAACCAGTATATATTAGATATTTTGAAGAAGGCATGTGTGTCCTTTGAATTATGAAAAGACAGGAATATTTTTAAAATTAAGAAAAAACAAAAAACACGCCACTAAGAATGGTCTAAAGAAAAACTTCATGTTTCTCTTGTCTGAGTTTTTTAGATAGTTCTTTGTGTACTCGTCTATCATCAAGTTCTCCAGGGAGTCTGTGGGAGACCACACCAAAATCCTCGGAGACAATGACCTGTGCTCACACCACATCAACTAAGCAGGTTATTTTGTCACAGAAGGCTATTAGATTTATAAGAAAAATTTACCCTTGATGAATCCATGCTGGCTTTTCTCAAACACCTGCTTCATTAGACTTGTAATAGCCCCTAGGTAGATTCATTCCATAAATTTCCCAGGGACTAAAGTATGGCTGATGGCCTTAACATTTCCTGAAACAGAGACATAGACTTTAAAGAGTTAAGGATTTTAGAAAAGTTAAGATTTTAGTTAGAGATCACCTTTGTAGGAATTAATTAGTTTGTTAAAAATTTGGTGGTTAGTTAAGGGAAACCAGGTTTGAGTTAACTTTCCCAGGCCTTAATAATTGATTGCTTATCACCTTTATGTTTTGTTTAGCTGTGTTTGTAATGAGGAACAGGGAAACCTGATAAATAGATTTAGGAACCCCAGACAATTACAGAGACTCCCTATTCCGAAACCCATTGAAAGTCATGCGCCTGAAGAAATGGGAGTCCTACCAGAGCTCATTTGTCGCATTTGCATTGAAAAGGTAGAAAGCTCAGAGTGAGAAAGACTCATCTTACTTTCTCATTTTAAGCCCCCCTCCCCTTGAAAAGGACCACTGACTCATTTCAAAGGACAAACTACGCGTGCTTAATTGTTTTTTTTTGCTAATTACCATATGAAGCAGAGAATGGAATGTACTGGGGCTATGAATATGCATTTGTGGTTTGGGTATTCAATATCTTTGTAAATAAAAGGACTCTGTGATTGTCTGTAAATTGTGGTGTGTATTTGGGAGCTATCCTGCGTGCTGCCCAGCGCTGTAATAAACATACATTTTCTAATTTTAAACTGTTAGAGAGTTTTTGTCCGTCTCAGTTGGGTATCGGTATTAGATCGATATTCATTTTTTTTTAATAAATCAAAACCTCCTTTAAACCCTTCTTAGACGAGAGTGACATTAGCCTTCTTCAAGTGACTTTTCAAAGATTATGGAGAATAACCTCGCAACAATGTCAGTTGGCTCTGCTAACAGGTCCCTTGGATGCATATTGTCAGGGCCCATTGACTGGCAGGGATCAGGCTCCTGTAGTAGTTCACAGACCTACTGATAGTGAGTCTGTGTTTGCAGCAACATGGATTTTTGTTCCCAAGGTCTGGGGCCCAACAGTGGTGGTAAAGACAGAAGCGATGAAAGGACTCATAACCTTTTTAGCATTCAGTAACTACTTCAACTATCTGACTAGCAAAAACCAAGCTGGATCAGACTTGCTCCAAAAGCTGCCAGTTCAAGCTGCCAGTTCCTTGCAGAGCTCTCTGTTCTTCCTTGTTTTGTTCCTGGCTTTGGAAACCCACATGTACATCTTTATCTAGTACTCAGCCACAGAACTGAACATTGCCACAGCTGCACTGACAACTGTGGATAAATATCATAAAATATAGTGGAAAAACATGCCATACAATAATGTGCAGGAGATAACTACAGAGAATGTCAGGTGTTTATTGCCACCTCCTCACCATGCCTGAATCACTATGCATTGCAGAGTTGTGTGTAGGGGATTTTCACTTTCAATTTCTATGTGATAAAGGCTTTCTTAATAAGAGATTAACAACAACATGCAAAAACTACAGGTAGTTATCAACAAGCAGTAAGAGTTTGAGAAAATGTTGAAAAATGTGGTCTATTATTCCTCTGCTTAAGTAAAGCATAGTGAAAAGCTCCTTGAGCGCTGAATACACAGCTGGGAGGGAAAAGGGATGTGAGCTGCAGTCAGTAGCAGCATAAAGTATAAAATACATTGATGTTCAAAAATGTACAGGGAGTGGAGGCTCAGCTGTGCAATTAGTACAGAGCCAAATTAGAAATGACAAACACAATATAAAACATAATATGGATCTGTAGTCTAGAATGAAAGAATTGAAGACCCTGCCCACATTTCTATCATGCTTTGGAGTAAGGTAGGATTACTACATTACGATAGCAGTAGTTTCGGGGATGTTATTTTTTGCTAATTCCTCTGCAGTGCAAATATTAAGAATGTCATGGCAACAGTCTGTAATATCATCAAAATAATTTTCTAAACCTACGACAACAAAATGCTACAACACAAAATAAGAGGATGCAGGACTCAGTCTCCAGCAGCATGGTCTTCAACCATGCACTCTCTGACTTCAGCTAATATGTGGGTGTCCACAAGTTGAATTGAGTTTAGAGTTTTCCCGGTAAACATTTAGCAGATGGGAAAGCAGTGTGCATGCACCTAAATCCAAGATTTCAAAGCACCCTAGAAAGAATTATATCTTTCCAAACACTGTGTGGCTGATTTCTCATTTCAAAGGCGAAAAGTGTGAGAAGATTCAGGTATGTTTTAGTTTTGAAGATCAGATTTCAATGAACTTGGTTTTGGTGCAGCCTTGAGGCATCCATTTGAACCATGCTGAGTACTTGGCTTCTGCTCTGACAAGTGCTTTACAGTCTTCCTACTAGTTTAAGACTAAGTTCACATGCGCATCACAGTTTCTCAAACTCATTTGTACATGTTTTTTACAGAAAATAAATTTGACTTTCGTATTTCTTTAACCATAATTGAAAGGCAAAAAGCTTCTATAACATTTAAAAGATGGATTGCCATCACTTTTACAGTCACTATATTCTCACAGTGAATTGTGGCTCAGTAGTGGTCAGCAGCTCAGAAAATTGTGTCTCTTTCCTAACATGTCTAACTGCTGAAGAGTAATGACATTTGCAAGAGATATTATATAGTGAGATACTGTAATTACCATCCAGCTCAGAAACTGTGCAAGTTCAAGAGACCAGAAAGGGGTCAGGAAGTAGCAAACATTCATGACAGAAGGCTGATATTTCATTTTTATTGTCCTAATTTTCACCAGTTTCTTATTATTCCAGATCTAAATTATGTTGAATGTAATCAGGCTAAGCAGCTTCCTACAAAGAATTATCTCCTGTGACCTTTTACTACATATCCTGTAGTCACCCAATGGGGAAACTGCTCTCAGTGAGAACTTTGAACTAGACAACCTCTGTTGTTTCACAAGGGCTCAGCCTCCAGTCCTGATAAGAATGTGTATAAACTGAGACCTGATCGTAAGGAAAAGGTGAGAAAGATCATTTGGAATAGGTGAGATGCTGAGACACACGTTTACTGAATAACAATTTACTGCCTTACTGATTTAACAAGCTCAGGGCAGGTTGTTTAAAGGTTCATCTGAAACAATATCTGGAAAATGGAAGAAACCTGTAGGCCACAGAAAAGAAAGATTTGTTGTGGGTAATGGCAAGTTAGGAAGTTTTTATGTGGGCTGAAACAGTCAGCAGTTGTGTAATATGTGTAATGACTACAATTAATAAACAACCTGTTTGATTTTAGGACCCAGGAAACTTTTATCTTATTGCTCAGTAAACATTATTTAAAGTAATGTAGGAATTGTCAGTGTAGGTAATCCCTGTGCAAGAAAGTATACTAGGCAAACAAAGCACCTCCTACAAACAGAAAAAAGAATGCAGTCAAACGTTGAATTAGCATTAAAAAAAAAAAAAACCCACAAACAAAAAGGACTTGATTAAGCTTTGAAGCACTATCAGGAAAAATTGAGTTACAGAACTAATGTATGGGAGAAAAAAGGTAAAACTTTATTGCTATTTACACAAATAAAAGGAAGCGGGAAATAAAGAAGAAAAGGGAAGAAAAGAAAGAGAACAAAGCTGAATTTCCAGGGAGAGTTGACAGCCTCTAAAAGTTAGAAATGTGGAAGCACTTATATTCCAGATCCAAAAATGTTTCATAATTGGATATTTTTTTACATTCAAAGGACTATCGGGGTCAAGTCCTGCACCCCAGTTTCAGAGTGTATGTCAGGGAAAGAAAAGTAACTTCATGTAGTTTATTGTGGGCTGTGAGATTTGAGACTGATGTAGAGGAACTCCTACAATTCCATGGGACACCTACCAAAAAATCATCCTTCAGACACTGAAATCACTGATGAAAGCATTTTGCTAAGTTCTATGACTCATGCAAGAAAGACACTACAGACATACAAATTTGGGGGGTTTTGTGGTATGTTTTTATAAACGGCTTGAAAGACTCTAGGAGAGAATAGAAGAAAAAAACAGACATTTATGTTGGTGTTCACAACCACATGTAACATTTAAAATACTGAAGATATTCTAATGTATTAATTTGAGATGCCTGTGATTTACTTCTCTTATACCAAAAAAGCCATGCCCAAACCAATGAACTATCTCAGAAAAGCATGAAAACAGCAAGTACTACAGAATGTATATGCAAGCTGAAAGTAACACAGAAAAAGGTGGCAACACAAAATTGGTTATGTCCAATGTCTCACAAACATTGAAAAAGAACATTAATGTCAGATAAAAAAAAAATCAGTAAATGGACATAAATTTCAGGGTTCTGAACAAAACAAAACATATTCATAGCTTGAGGATAGAAATATTTCAAATACTAAGCATGTTTGCTACTTTGCCACAATCCAATCCCACAGTTAGCAAATATACTTTGCAGAAGGCAGCTGCCGTCCAGTTAGCAGCTGTATCTGCAACCAAGCTGCAACTTACAAACAACAGATCAGTGACCTGCTTGATTTCAGTTCTTCTTCAAACCCAGCTATGAGTAATCCTAACAACACTGATTTATAAAAATATAAGATAACATGGGACTAAAGTAGCTTAAAAAGCAAAAAAAACCCAAACCCCATTCTGCTAAAGAAAATTTCAGAAGCCTGGATGTTTCCAGCAGCTGACAGAAAGACACAACCTGCTCTGCTGCTTGCCAGATGTTTGTAGTCTACAGAGTTGATTGAAGCAGAAGATTCACACAGACATGACAGTAAGTGACAGTGACCTCTTACTGACAGTACAGAACATGTGACTTATTTCAAGGAGATGGACACTACATAGCAAATTGAAGTTAAAAATAATCTACATAGATACTAATTTTAGGATGTATATGGATACCAACTGATGGTCAATTATGTTTTCACAATCAGTGACTATTATTCAGAAACCTGTGAATATTCCACATGGCAATCAAATTTTGTGGAAAAGGTCAAGATCCAAGAATTAGTACATGAAAGAGCAGCTATCTATTTCAGCTTAATCTGTAAATGTCTTAAATCATGCAGTTTAGAAGAAAGTGAGCTCAACCTGATATTGACCCTGGCCTGTGGGCTGACATCCTTGCATGGCTTTGGCCCATCCTGTTCCCCATGGCCTTGCTCAGACATTATGGGACTGTGTCTAACTCTGGGTCTGCTCATTGGGCAGGGTCCTGAACCCCACCTGTGGTCTCATGTCCTGACCCATCCTTGAGCCATTCCTGTCCCCAGGTATACACATGATGATGGGGCTAGGAGAGACTCAGTGCTCTCTGGTTGCACCACTCCTTGCTGGAGGGATAGAATGAGTCCTGGCTGCCTAACTCTACCCTAACACAACCCGGGGGAGCCCCCAGCACTCCCAGTTCTCAACCTCATGGAGCCATCAGACTCAGATGTACCCTGACAATGTCTGCTGAAGACAGGTGCATCCCACAGGGTGACATAAACTATATTTTCTCCTGGAAGATTCACATAAAATCATCCAGTGCCATGACAATTAACTTGCACTCAAATTTGTGGAAAGGGTAGGTGAATGTCACTGCCTTATCTCCAAGCCCCAAATACCATGTCATCTTAGCAACAGAGGCTTATGGTGTATATTGACATAAATGCAGCTGTTTAGAACATTTATCATTTAGGAATTTTCCATTAAAAAGGGACCAAAAAAGAGAGGAGAAAAATATGTTAATTGTGCTTTTACTGTGCAACACTGATCTCTGGCCATATCCAGGCCTACAGTAAAGGTACAGATAAATCAGAAACCATCAGCAACTGAGGAGAGACACAGAAAACTGCCCCTAGGTACAGTAGATGTCACTGAGACAGACATCAGTGCAGTGATATGAGGATACAAAATCAAGAAGTAGTTTCTTGTTAAATAAACCTTGAAAACACCACAGCCAGTCTAAAGTGCATCTGTATCAGTGGTGTCCCCCTTCACCAAGCAAGCATTGAGGTGGAAGACCTGGAGGACCTCCTGTCTTCACAGGAATTGCCATTGTAGGTGGTGCCCGGGTGTCCAGACTCATTACTTCATCCACTGAGAGCAAAACTGCTTTGTATGTATCATCAGGAGACCTCCCAACTGTGTTCTTCAGGACACTGATTACAGATTGAGTGTGAATCTGTGCTGAAAAGAATATTTGTACACTGAATTACACATGCAGACACAGAATAACATGCTTCATACCAGACAACTGGAAAATCTAGGAAGTGTATTGTCAGATGTGAATGTGAGTTATAACTTGGTGATAGGTATGCATATAACAGAATTTATTGCAATAAATTTCAAATAAACAGTTTTACCGGTCAAAGTTGACTCAATGAAATTGAGCTTTGTTTTTTTTTTTTCTCTGTGAAATCATGCACTTGTTCAAAAAGTTATCATGAAATAGATTGGAAACTTCTGAGTTTTAAACACTTGCAGTTTCATTTTGAAAATTAAAAATGTCATTTCAAATGTTATTTTATTCATCTTGTTGATAATCTTTTAGTGGTATGGATGGATAATACAACACAGAACATCTGAAAAGATATGGCAGGAGAGAGCAGTACAGATGGGCTTCTTCCCCTCATTTCTGCTTATAAATAAGAGGAACTAAGTCTCTTTTTAACTGCTTCTCAGAGTACCTGACGGAGATAAAGTTTAAAATTAATCATAAAGAATGTGATTGAATCCTTTAATGTCCTAAATGTTCTTTTTTGGATAAACCATACACTTGCAGTAAAATCAAATCTAAATTAATGCGGGTTTTTTGGAGTGGTTCTTTTAATTTTTCCAATGACATGGGTCAGATAGAAATAAACTATGTCCTTTAATTTTAATGTCAAGTGGTAATTCAATTATCTGAACAACATACTGATCCTTTTTGTACTTCTATAATTTGTAAAATCATTTCCTGTTTGTTCCATGGTTCAAATGATTGCCTTGTTGTCTGTGACAGATGCACTCAACTCCGTAACCAAACCAGCAATAAATTGGCAGAGGCTCCAAGGGAGGTAAAGGCCTGAGCCATAGCCAGACCATAAACTCCTCTAGTTTCAATCCCTCCTCTGAAAAGCCACGAAGGACCTGAGAGATACAGTGAGGATAGATGTATATGAGCTTCAAAAATTATCATGCCATTAGCACATGAATAGCATGTGGCTTTTTTAAGACTCATTTATTTGGGAACAAAGGAAGTTGAGGGTACAAGTGGTCACATGCCTACTTTTCCTGTTACTTGCAGTTTGACAATGAGTCAACCACATTATCCCATAAACATGACAGCCTGACTGAGCCCTTTTCAAGCTCTTGCTGTGAGGCAGTGTTGGGTGCATGGCTGTGATCTCCCCTTGAGCTGGGATACCAATATCAGACCTTTGGTAAAACAACCAGTATCACAGATATCCCTGTAGTGTGGTAACTTCAATTTGTGGCTTGATAACTTAAAATCATTGTTCAAATGATTGTGCTGTAATAGAGTGAACCTTGCCATCAAAATTTCCTAAAATGCATTTTTACAACATCACCATAATGCAACTTTTGCTAATACCTTTGACAGTGCCTCTTCAAGCAATCTAAATCATCCATTCATGACATTTTACTGAAAATGGTTGAATAATTAAATCCTTTCTTGGTTGAATAATTAAATTTGCTCCAGGGCTCTCAGCTATTCTGTAACATGGCTACAGTGCTGCATTTCTAATGTGCTACTCCTTATTGTCATAGCATATACGTGTGTTTGTGTGTGTGTGTGTTTGTGTGTAGAATTGGGAAAGAGGAGGTGCAGTTACTGTCATTATGCCTTTAGCAGGCTAAATCAGACTTATTCCCAACAGGCTTCTTCCTGGGCAGTTCAAAACTTCAGAGCTAGGCTTGAAGATTCTGATTATCTTCTGACAGATATATCTTTGTACCTAAATATCTAATGTTATTTATGCATGTTAGCTATTGTATCTAGCTCAATGAAATAATTATAACCCTTCTTCTTCTTGATTGATATTCCAGATTCTCTAAATAAAACCAACAAGTCCACTGTAATTTTAGGAATTGTCTCCACTACTGCACACATAGTTGGCAGGCAATTGAAAAATTGACCTCTTGTCACCTTGGTCAAAGACAAGCCAAGTTTCTAGCACAAACAGATTCCTGTGTTTAAAAACTGTGCTTTCCTAAATCAGCAGCCAAATAATCCACAGGACTAGAACTTTAGACTAGACTTTATCATGTTTTTTTATCCTGTGTACACATGGTCTGAGCTTTCTCAGGAGACCACCAGATTGTTGGACCTAAGACCAGACAAAATAAATCTGCACATAACAAAAGACACTATGAAATCTAAATTATTATGTATCATCCAGAAATAAAATGGAATTTCAAGTGTAGTTAAGAGAGATAACTTGGTTTCTATAGCTATAGTTTCTATTTCTATAGGTCATCTGCTGAGGATATTGAATCTGGGTGTTTCAGGTCCTTACACAGAGATGTGGAAAATGGATACAATGTTGAAAATGTCCAGAATAATTAAAAGATCATTTCTATACACTGGAATGAATTACTAATTCTAATTATATCCCTCTTTGGTTTACTTTGGCCTCTCTCTGCAGTAAATTACCATAGAAGTACAGCAGCTCTGAAAGCACAGTGCTCACCAATGAACTGAAAATTACTGCTATTATTCGAAACTGGGTTCTTTGAAACAGTTTGGTTAAACTAAGATATCTCTAAATTCTAATATGTAATTTGATATCTGTATGCAAGAACATTTAATTAATTAAACATTTATTAAACTGTAATGGAGAAAGCACTTATTAGCCAACCACAACTGAATTTCCATTCTTCCCCATAGATTTAGTCTCAATTGTGCTTTTTTTTTATGCTGAAATTTTTGAGGCAGAGAACTTTTCATTAGATCATGTTTTATTGTATAGCTCATTCACAATTTTTCAATACATAACTATTAAAATCCATTGAAAAATCCCAATGTAACTAGATGCCTTGAAGTTATGAGTGAAGTTACTGAACCCAAAAATATAATTTGGAACACGTGATTCAGGGACTGGAATTAGTTTACTACGCACTGAAAGAAATAGCTGCCTTGAAAAGATGATCTATAAAATTCACCATGTGTAACTACTTGATACGGAAAAAGATATGCATTAAATTCCAATATTGGTCTTTCCAAGGTCTCAGTGTCTGAATCAATACTTCAAGTGTCTTCTTCCTAGAATAGCCAGGTATCAGTAAATATTTTTTGAAAATATTCACTTCTTTTGTAAAATTACTGAGTTATTATGCTAAGTACACCCTGTAGTTAGAATACCTCACATGAATACAAAGGTTAATATAACTAAAATTTAACCTCTACAAGAACACAAACTAAATTCCTAACTCCCTTGTGAGAAAGACTAAAGTGAAAGAATTAATATTCAGTTGAAATTTCAAAAATAAATAGAAGACTGTGAAACTGGATCAATACACACATGCAAAAGGAATATACTTTTTTGAAACAGTGGTTTGACTTTTGCTTTAATTTTTAGGGATTTAATATTTAGGAAACATGAATAGGATAAAAAAATCTTAAAAATCTCAAAGGCCAGCCCAGTCCTCTCTTTTCCTATATAACTAGCTGATAAGTAATTCTGATCCTCAATACAGCCAGTACTCATTCTCCTTTGGCATACTGAATTCTATGTTGTTATGTAGAGTAGCCCTGCTTGAACAAGAAGGAACAGCATTATTCTAAATGCATTTAATTATTTTTTCCCATAAATGGGTATTTGGGTACTGCCTTGCTACCCAGAAAATGGATTTGAATCACCTTTATCTGCAAAGAGTTGAGGTAAGAGGCTTGGTTTTGTGGTGGTATTCTCTAACCATGAAGTACATAAAGAAAGGCAAAACTGCTACCAAAGTTTGTAATAGATAGACACAAGGATCTTTGAGGTGTATGTTTCATATAACAATTTTTTTAAGCATACTAAAGATGCCTTTATCTGGTGACACTTTAAGAGTAGTTAGAAGATTCTCTGCCTTCAGCAAATGATTGGATATCTGTGGATGTGTTCTCTGCACAGGGCTACCGTTTTTCATTGTTTTTTTTACTTTCTAATGCCTCAAAAGCTGACAATAGCAATGCTGGTCCCATCACCTGAACCAATGTCTGTGACTTACCCAATATCAAAAGTCAATTGTTACACAAGTTGCCATCAGCTTCTGTCCCCTACCCCAAGTATGGTGCACATATGTGGAGTTGTTAATAATTCATCTATAGGCTTATTTTTGGGTCTGTTTTTGCCCCTTCCCCCAACCCTGCTATGTATAGATATATAATATATATTATCAATATATTATATATATTGGACATAAATATTATTTTTATATACACCTTTTGTATAAAAAAATATTACAACAGGGAAGACATAATCTGCAGCTTTTGGGAAAGCCTCACCTCAATTAAATTACTGTTATTTTCCTTGTTTTGCTGTCACATACTAGCATCATCTAATGATGTACCAATGCTTTCAGGCTGGCTTCACCCCACTGCAGATTGTTATTACTGATATCAACTCCACAGCATTCAGCTGAAAAGTTTCAGGCCACATAAATTTTGAAAAGTGGAGGTAGCAACTTGAGTAAAGACATTTTGAAATGAAAGTTTCTGATTTTGTCAGAGTTTGACAAGCATTCAAAGTTTGAAACCCCTGTATAAAATTAGGTTTAAAACTCCTGATTTTTATTCAGCATGGAGATAAATTTTTATGTGTAGAAGTTGTGAAATAGGTGTTCTATGTTCCCTTCATTTCCCATGCTGCTTGGGTGCATATCATGAATAGGTATTCCAAGTGACCTAGTTTTTAGTACTTACTACATGAAAATGAAAAAAAAATTTCCAGGTGTTCAACCTAGTACTTGTAGCTGAGGTAAAAAAAGCCAGCACAGATGTTTGAAAATTTAATTTCAAATGAAATTAAGATATATCAGAATTTGAGTACTCATACTTTATCTCAAAAAAAAAAAAAAAAAAGGTTTTGAGCTGTTAAAAATATTTATCTGTAGGTAACTTAGATACTTGCCTATTTATTTATTTAGTGGATAGAAGAAATTTAAAGTAATAGTGTAAAGTAAAGTAAAAAATATGTTGGGATAAAGATGATAGGTGTGGACAAAGTGTAAATAGAAAAGAAAGAAGAATTAAGAAATTTTCACCAATAAATGCATTCCTTCAAAAAGTTCAATATTTCAGGTATTGGAAGTGCCAAGGTTATGGGTTGTTCTTTTTAGATAAATAAAATTCATGATATGAGAATATTCATCACCAAATCTCCAAGTCGGAAGACACCAAAATATATCTGTCTTCTGCATCGGTTAATTGTAACATTCTTTTCAAATGTGAAGCCAGAAGGAAATGACCAACTAGCTAAAAAGTTTTAATATTGGTTTTTGTTCTCATCTTGAACTGACTTGTTAAACATAATTTAAAACTTTTGCAAGTCTAAGTACATATTTCCCAGTGTAACATGCCCTTTAAAATATGGGACAACATATTTAACCAATAGTATGGAGTCTTTTTTAACTCCTAATGAAATTTATACAACTGAAAGGACTTTTGAAAAGTTCTTTTTAAGGATTTTCAAAATCAGTTCCTTTAAAAATGGCTAAACTTGATTATAAAATAGAGATATGCAGACTTGCTGGTCATTTTAATATCTTAAACTTGTGTATACTGTGTTGTTTTATAATTCTAAGTTTTCTGATGATAAAATAGGATAATAATTAGCAATAATATTCTAAGACATTTATTCTAATGTCTTATTATTTATAGGAAAAATCAGTAAAGGTTGATTATTTTTCTTGAAGAAGCACATAAAATTTACTTAATTAAACTGGTCGTTAGGTAGGTTGTAGTAATGTTAGGAAGACAAAAAATCTCAACCATTCATGGAGACTCTAAATAATAATTGGGGAAAGGAACACAGCAACAACTAAACAGGGAAACTGTGGTAAGAGTAAAACATTCCCAGAGCATTGGGGTGAAGTCCTAAATAGCATGGTGATGTCTAAAAAAGAGCTAAGGCAAAGGGAAAGTTTTTAAAAACAAAAGCATGAAACCTTACTTTAGCCAAACTGTTTGTCTAAATCATTTAATATTTCTAGGAATAGCTTTTTGACTCATCTGAGATTTTACAGCCTTATACATTAGTTTGTGACTTTTTTTCTACTGCCACCTATCACCTTTAACAGGTAGTTTAAATGTTAGAAATAACTCCAATACGAGATTGATTCTCTGGAGTTGCTAATATCTGACCCTACAGAGAATCGAGTTCAGGCCAAACCACAGCTAGAATTAAGAGAAATACTTCTGATTGCAAAATGCAGCGTCAGAAAAAAATATCAAGTTGAGGCAATGAGGAAAAAGGCAATTGAAGTTAGGGAATAATGCAAAAATCTGAGTTATAACAAAAATATTCAGTTGGATGATGGTACATGAGGTTTCTAGATCTTGGTCACAGTCCAATAGCCTCTGACCAGAGTCTTTTAGATATTCCATGTGTGGAGGGTGCAATGTATAACAAAAATTACTTATTTGAAGATAGTTGATGTCATACAGTGTTTCTGATTTATCAGAATGATACAAAATATATTGGAAACACAGCAAAATTATAAGACACATTTAACAAAACATAGTGATGGCAATATACAGTTCAATCAGAACAGAAACCATGTCATCCCAGTTACCAGTCTCTATAATATACTTACCATCATTACTGTGTGTCCCTATTAGCTATGAAGAAAAACATGAGTTGACATCATCTCAAACTCCTTGCTATCTTCAAAACTCTTTTGTCAGTTTTTTAAGTTTTATATTCAGTGTTAGGCTGAACCATGTGTACTCTCTCTACATTGCTGGTCAACTAACTCAGGGATACATTCCCATTCTTAATGATAAAAAAGAAACATGTAACCCACCGGCTGATCTACTCAAATGACATAGCTTTTTTTTCTAAAACAAAACTCACCTGATGATGCCCTCTTTGTTGGGATAAAACCAGCTTTTACTTCAACAGCTCTGGTTAGTCACATGCTACATATTCCCTGACTTCATGGGTGTACGTCCCAGCCCAGCCTCTAAAGAGTTTTTTCCAGCTTTTTTT
>VXBN01001276.1:629131-671567 GCA_013397395.1 Sinosuthora webbiana | reverse complement strand
AAAAAAAAAAAACCAAACACAAAAAACAGGAGAGGAAAAAAAAGTAAAGCTTCCCCTCCTCTGCTAGCTACTGCCTAACTAGCTAACTACTGAAGAAAAATAAATCTCTCCATCCCTCGCTGTGTGTTGCTGAATCTGACTCTCAAGGCCAGCCGACAGAGGAAAGTTCTGAAAACAAACCGCGCGCCTCTCCCTTCCCCCTGCTCCCAGACCCAACACCGAAGGCACACAGGGCAATATCCAACAGAGACCCAACAGACAATTGGGGATACAAACCTCACCACATCACCCCAGGACAAAACCACAATTTTGGTTTTCTTTGTCTGCCCATTATGTTTTGTTGGTTTTTTTTTACCTCATCCCTGCCAGTTACTGGCCCAATTCAGTGCTTATTTAGCTATTAAAAAAAAACATAATCAAGAATCTCTTATACTGAGAAGGAAAAATTCTTTGAAGGATTGTAATAATTTTTCATTTCTTTTAAAACTACAACTGTGGTCTCTCCAGATGATAGTACAAAATAAATATACAGCATTCAGTATTTGCTGTGGGGTATTTTATTCCTCTGTTCATCCTTTTCATATGGCTTTTATCCTTTAAGAAGAGAACCTGTATTTATATGCTACATGTCACTTTTTAAGATGTATTTTAGAATTTACTTAACACCTTAATAAAAAAGCAGGAAGGAAATGAAAGACTTTAATAGATGCCAAGTTAAGTAAATTTAAAGGGCCTAGAATTTGTTTAGGGCTTTGTTTTCCCTTGTTCCTTTTAAACATTTCAATCATGCAAGGGTAATCACTGTTTCATTTTACTTTAACTGACTGAAGTAAGTTTGATTCAGTATTCTTGTTGGTCTTCACAGAACAGAAACACTTTATCTGAAATGAAAATGGCACCAGTTTTTAGGATGGTAAAAATGCTTTTAAAGTGGGGAATAGTATGAATCCAAATGCAATTAGACTTTTATAAGGATAGTGAAAATATTGACTACTAAATAAAGAGAAGGTATGACCCGCTCTAGATATCTAGGAACATGAACAAATGTTATATAAATATTGACTTAGCTTTATCCATCACCTTTCCTATTATTCAACAAAAAGGAAGAAAAAGTATTTTTCTATAGCTAAAGATAAAACACCTTCTGAATAAAGAACTACCTCCACACTAGCTTTTCAATGTACTCTGTAACTCGTGGTTGTTACAATGTGGTGTATACATAGTGTGTGACCACCTTACAGGTACTAAATCCAGTAAAAGCCAACCTGCATGAATTAAGAGGGAAAAAAAGGAATGGTTCTATGATTTTCCAGGAGACTACCGTCTATTTACACTTGAGATTCATTTCCTGCCCTGACTGCAATCTCCTTCCGTGATAATGTCCAGAGTTATAAATATTGACAGTTGCAGACAGTAATACAGCAATTCCCACTTCTGTACTGCTAATACCTGTACTGAACTTAAGGAATATATAACTCACCTTTGTTCCACTTACCTTTACACCCTTTGTGGATGTAATACTAGAATTATGAATGTTTCAGTGCACAAGAAATAACTTTAACTTTTGATGCCTTCACAATAATATTGCATATTACTCTACAATAGTATTCTGTTTTAATTTGATTCCGCTGAAGAGTTTGCCTACCTATTTCAGAATAAACTATTTGCATCATGCTTGTACCACTTCATGCTTTTGATACTACTTACCCTTATCTACTGTGAGAAAGATTAATGAAATCCAGTCCCAGATCCACATGGGAACAGGCTCTCCAGGGACTTGGTCGCAGCACCAGCTTGACAGGGTTCAAGAAACACTTGGACAATGCTCTCAGGCACATGGTGTGACTCTTGGGGATGGCCCCGTGTAGGGCCAGGAGTTGGACTCAATGATCCTTGTGGGTCCCTTCCAACTCAGCATATATTATGATTCTGTGATTTTGTGATTGTAGTGGGAACTTTATCACCTAGCTCACATATGAGCATTTTTAACTACAGTAGACTCCCATGTTGAATGTTGAAAATATAATTTAGCTGCCCATATGCAGGCATTTGCATTTTCCTAGTTTACCTGGTTGAGCTCCAGCTGTCATTCAGACATATCTGGAGAGGGTTAGCTAAATGTCACATCTGCCAACCCTCTTCAGAAATTCTGGACATCCCACAATATTAGAGAAGCTCTTAGATATCGATAAGTGGCAACTAAATTAAGCCCAAATACGACATTAACATGCTATACTTGTAAAGCATTCACATATTTATACCCGTCATCCCCATATACATGACATTATGTATTATGGGAAGATATTATGAAAAAAATGATCATAGCTAAAAAAAGCTGGGTAGTATTATTGCAGATCTTATTTAGGTTTTGAGTGTTGGAAAACTATAGCCCAGGATAGTTAAAAAAAGGCAAGTCAAAGTTCTTGGATAGATCATGCAGCTAATGTAGGGTAGACTGCAAAAGGAATAACTTTTGTCAACTGTCACAGCTGTTCTCAGCTATGCCCCACTCAGCTATCACCCAGCCACTCAGAAAATGTAAGAATGTCATAATTTTAATATTCATCAGTTCTACTCCTTGGCAATTTTTATTCCCACTATATATACCAACTTTAAGTAGCAGAGGCACCATTCCATTGCAGTTTATAAGTGAATGTATTAAAGCCGGCACCAATTTTGTGACATTTGATAAGATGAATTCAAACTGCTGCAGTTCAGAAGTTGTTAGATGAATTCATGAAGGAATTTTATACTTTGCAAGAAGGAGCTACTAAATAAATGGGAAAAAGTGAGGAAAGAGTAACCATAAACATTCTGTAGAAAGTCATACTCACTGCTATGTCAGAGCCCAAAGCTTCATTGCCTTAATCTAGCTGTAGTCATATGGTGACTAAGCAACAAAATGCCAGCAGAATAAAGAGGTCATTGGTTATGGCTCTTGATGTTCAGCCCACAAAAATAATGGCAGCTACATGGTCTTTAGAAAGGAAATGTCCATAGCACAATATGGCATAATATTGTTATTACAAAATCATCAGGTTACCCCCACAAGCAGCCACAACATACAAAACCCAATTACTATTATGATACATAATGGGAGAGGGGGAGAGAGGAGAGCTGAACCCTTAGAATTTTTTGTTTGTTTGTTTGTTTGTTTTGGGTTTTTTGTTTGTTTGGTTGTTTTTTTTTTGTTGTTGTTGTTGTTTTTTGTTTGGTTGGTGTTTTTTTGTTTTTTTTTTTTTTTTTTTTTTTTTTTTTTTTGGTTTTTTTTTTTTTTTTAAATAAAACCATGCATGAATAAACTGCTCAGGAGGGATTATTCTGTAGAAGGGAAGATGACAATGGTAATTGGGGATATAAGCAGGTCAGTACACAAAACATTCCTAGTTGCTACTGAATGAAAGTCAGTACTTTGTGCATTTCTATGCAAAATGATGTGGTACCTAATAATCTTATTTACAGAAGAAAAGCATTCCTATAATTAAATTTAAAAATTTTCAGTCCCTCACTGTTCATGTTGTTGCTAAAGGCTGAATGGTCAAGCACCTGAGTTATCACAGGGGCATTCAGACTTCCCGGATGCAATCCTAAACTGAATGTCTTCATTCCTGGCAAGGAAAAGAATTTAAATGGCAATGCTTCAGTTTATTTCTTTCCCCAGTAAGAATCCATCCTGTTTCACAACAGTGTTTGCAAATTGCTGTGCAGGTCCACAACAATTCCCCTTAAATGAACAAAGAATATTGTTCTTACCTAAAAAAAGTGTTTTTCCAAAGTGAAAATGAGATTTATGAATCTGCCTCAGGACAAACTCTGAGTTTCTTCAGTTAAACAGAAGAACTCAGGCTTTATATCGTGTTTTATGTGTATATCAAGGACTTTTCAAAAAGAATAAATGATCTGTGAAAATAGGAGTAATAATCCAAATAAATTATTAGGTTTTTTTTTTTTTAATCTTCCTCTTTTAAATACTTATTTCATAGATTTTAGATGGTAATTTTATAATATATGCTGGTGCCACATCATCCCTGCCCTTCCTTTGTTCCTATACGTTGTTATTTAAGTACTGTAAATCATGTAATTAAACTTGGCATTACTGAAAAAGTAGTTAGAAAGAAGTAATTCATATTCATTTAGAGACTAATCATATAATTTTTAAATTATTATTAAACAGACTTTGTTTTGAAAAAGTGTACTACTTCATTTCTTCCATTCATATTTCACATATTTCAAAGGGAAGAGAAAGTAAAACTTTCAGTATTTCCTTGTGACAAAATCACAGAACATTTTTTTTTTTTTGAGATGGAAAAATTATTATATTTGCATATTGACACAAAGCTCTGCTGATATTTGAAGGGAGAAATGTAAGGGTATTCACTGCTTACGAGATTACATTAGACAAATTCAGTAGTTTCGTAAAAAGCTATGAAAATCATAGTTATACTGGGAATGTGTGACAAATAAATTGTATTTTTAAACACAGGTGGCAGGTTCTTTCCTTCCACATTGAGATGGGGATAGACAATTGAAAGAGAAAGTGAGAAAAGTCATGGGCTGAGATAAGGTCATGCTTATCAAGCAAAGAAAAAAGGAATTTATTTACTACCTCCCATGAGTAGGCAGGTTTTTAGCCATCCCCAGGAAAGAAGGGCTCCATCACGTCTTGGAAGCCACTGGGGAAAATGAATACTACTACAGTGAACACCCTTCCCATTTCTTCCTTCTTCTTCACTTAGTTTGCAGTGGTCGTGGTGTCTCAGGACCCTTGTCCCACTTCGCCTAGCCAGCCCTGACACCGGCTGCAGAAGAGGTATGGTTCAGTATCCTGGGATACTTCCCCGATCCTGTGGGTCTTTGCCCCGCAGAAGTGTGGGCAGAGACAAGGAAAAGAAGGAAGGACTCTAATGGGTGAACAACTGCTGGACTTTATTGATGTCCACAAGGGACCACCTCACCACCAGAGAGTCTGCCCAACAGAGCCCAGATCATCTCTGTACAGCATCTTAAATGCAGGGGAGGAGCAAGGGGAGGGGTACAATGTGGGACCAATCCGGGGGATGAAGGGAGTTACTCTGTACATAAAGGACAAATATTATAACTGTTGTGGGTTTTGTAAAGAATATGTTATTCTATTCCATCTGGGTGGAGCAGAATTGTTTATCTTTGCCCGAATGGGTCAGTGTGGTTTATCAGATGGTGGAGTGTTACTTATCTCCCTTCATTGATTCACTACTCCATGTAGTGAAACAGAATGGAGTTTAAGGTCCATCTTAATGGACCATTAAGATGCTCCACACACGGAGGAGGAGTCAAACCATCCTAACCTAGATAAAAAGGAGCCACAGTGCCACTAGGTATCCAGTTTTCCACCGGATCCCTGGAGGAAGACTGTACCTATCTCACCATTACTGGACCCTTTTTCTTCAACGGCACCATCTCTATGGCAACAGAACCACATCTGCCACTCCAGGAGGGCTTACTTTGAACTGCTTCTAACACCCTGACCAACAGGGTGTCAGGTTGTATTTCTGACTCTGTCAGGGTTTTCTAGGATTTCTTGTTTGTTTGCTTGTTTGCTTGCTTATTCTTCTGTACTACAACATCTGTATTTTTATATCCCTAGTAAAGAACTGGTATACCTATTCCCAAAATCTTTGCCTGACAGCCTTTTAATTGCAAATTTATAATAATTTGGAAAAGGGGGGAGGGAGACTCCAACCCTCCCTGGCAGATACCTGTCTATCTAAACCAAGATAATAACGAATCAAGGAGGCAAAGGAGGGAATAACAGGGATCCTGCCCAATCACTCGACGCCCTCATTGGAACTTTCTAGACACAGGGTGAGGCTTTGAAGTGATGGACTGGACCCAGGAGTTATAAAATTGATGATTGACTGATAACAATAACCAGGGTAAACCAGGAAGGGGTAAACATGGGGGTACAAGGAACAAACCACTAAAACCTTTATAAAGAAGCATAAAAGCAAGGAACAAATATGTATATAGAACTGACAAACCCAAAAACACAACACTACACTAGTTGTTTATTCTGAGCATGATACCTCATTGTCTGGAATATCCCTTTTTTCAGCTGGGGATCAGCTTTCCTGGCTGTGTCCCCTGCAAGGGTCCCTGTGCACCCTCAGCCTTGTCACTTGTGGGTTGGGGTGAGGAACAGAAAAGGCCTTGGCTCTGTGTAAGAGCTGCTCAGCAATAACAATAACTAAAACAACCCTGTGATATCAACACTGTTTACAGCAAAAATCCAAAACATAGCTCAGACTGGCTACTGTGAAGAAAATTATCTCTACCCCAGCTAAAGTCAGCACACAAATGGAGAGCAAGAGCTTTTAGTTTTAGGTAAGTGTATGTACTTCAATACACTCGTGTTGCATATTTATCTCTAAATACTCTGGGTATTATACATGATAAGGTGAGGTAGAATAGGCCCACTATCAGTGTATGATGAAAGTGTTATCTTTGAACTGTTGGTGTGCCTGTGATCAGATGGAGTCCATTAGAATATTCAAACACATCTCTCAGGAGAATTACAAGGTTACTGATTTAACAGCATTGAAACCCAGGTGCATTCCCTTGATCTTTTTAGATCTTTTGCTAATAAACTGAAAACTTGAAAACATTATTGTTAATTAAGATCTGAAAAATGACTCATGACAGCAAGAAAAAGGACTTTTTTTTTTAATGCTTTCTTTTATGAAATGACTGTGCTGATTGGCAAGACCGGATGCGGTATATTAAGCATGTACCACACTAAATCAAAAATTCTCTTTGTTTTGGAACCTTTTCTTCCCTTAGGTCTTTTGATACTACTTGTCAAAAGCTTCCTTACATGAATATTTTTTCAAATAAATACACCTTTTGAGCCTTCTTTTCTGTCAAGCTCCTTAGGATATTTTTTTCATATAGAGAATGTCTCTAGACTAATTCTATGTTATCCATCTCCTCTTGATATGACACCAAGGTTCTCATTATTTACTCCTTTTATTTGGACAGCTTTTACTGTCCCTGGCAATGTGTGCAGACAATAGAAATTAGCATTCTGAACACATATTTCCCTGCATTTGTTTGATTTAGTATCTTGAATTCCCCTTTTATTTGCCAAGAAGGAATATCTTCTTTATTTTGGTTCACTAATTACCAGGTCTTCCTAGACTTACAGTCTCTTTTTAACTGAAAGATAATACTCAGTGAAAAGAAAAAAAAAAAAGACAAGAGAAAAATAGACCTTGCTGTAAGGGACATTGTTTAATTTGGCTCTCTGGGGCTGCCTACAAATTCTCCCTATTCTTAGTCGTATAAATTGCTAGCCTGAAAACAAGCTAGTGAAGGAATGAAATCTAGTTTCTTGCTGTTTAGCTTTTTTACACAAAATATGAGAATCACGTTTCTAAGCATCTGCCTTTACTTGATGTTAAGTTGGTGGCTCTATCTAAGCCTCTTTGAACTGATGACTTTATGATAATACTAAGGACATACCTGTAGGGACTATACATATAGGTTTTTAATTGAACGGCAACTGAGAACAAATCTGAAGATGAGCACAATAATTTAAGTCATAAATTAAAATGGTCAATTGATCATTTAGAACAAGCAAATTGCAGTTTGTACTGCAAATTGCAAATTTGCTCTTGTACCAAAAAGTAAATAAAAAAGCCCTGAGAGCACAAAAGTATAGTAAAGTGTTTACCTGCCCTTTTAGGCTAAAACCAGTATTGGTTAAACCTGACCCCAAAAGATTTTAACTCCGCTTAATGCGACACGTTCTTCATGACACATTATGCTACTTCTTCAAAATTGTTATGTTTCTGAATGTGAGTTCTCCAGCAGAATTTCTGTTGATCTCAGGAATAAAGACTTGGCTTTAAAACTCTGATTCTTGTTCAACTTAATAGTATATAGAAAATAAAATCTTTGTCAGAAAGACTTTAATTTTTTTAGCACCTGCCAGGACAGAACATTACAAAAGAACATTGCAAACAATTTGAAATGCCCGAGAAGTGTTACCCAAATCTGTGAGAACCAGAATACTCTTGAAGTCTGAACCTGAAGCTGCTGAAATGAAGTCCTGTTACTATTGGAGAAAATTATTTTTCTTAGTGATTGGTCCATCTCTTATTTGCTACAAAATAACTCAACATTTTAATAAAATACTTTAGAACNATTATATAATTTTATTTTGCTGGTTTCGCCTTGGACAAAGTGAAATATGAAGAAAGAAAACATTTTTTTAACATCATTAAATAAGCCAAAACCTTGAAAGTACTGTTGATAAAATGTTTAGTGCAGGCTATAATGTTAAAATCTAAAGTTAAAATTTTTAATGGTAAAACTGATGAGCAGGAACAACAGAAGGAGAATAGAAAAGAGTGCGAAACATTCAAAGGTACCAAGGACAGACCATGAGGAGGATGAGCTCTTCATGTCAGAGTAGATATCCACACCACAAGACATGGAGAACTCCATGCCAGATCAAGTTTGCATTTTCTAAAAGAATTGCAACCCATGGAGAGCTCACACAGGAGTAGACAGGAGTAGAGCTTTTTCCCCTGAAGGCACTGCAGCTACTGGAGCAGGTGAAAGGTGTGAGAGAAAAGCAGCAACAGAGAAGAAGAAATGTCTATGTACTGTCCCTAACCATGCTGGTCAGTCAGTAATAGGGGAGTCAGGAGCTAAGGAGTGAAGTTGAATTCTGAAGAGCCAACAGGGAAAGTGTTGTTTTAATGTCTTTGGTTTTCACTATCCAAATCTATTTTAATTGTCAGAAAATTAGATTATCTTCCCCAAGTTTAGTCTCTATTGACCACGGCAGTAAAATACAAGGGGTCTCACTGTCTTAACTTAGAGACATGAGTTTTCACATCCTGTTTTCGCCCATTGAGGAGATGAAGAAGATGGCACCAAGGTGCAAGCCTGGCCTGTTGTATTTCTCTGGGGAATGGTTTCTCCCTGCAAGACCCCTAACGCCTGTAACCATATGGTTTGACCTTTCCTTCCTTTCTTGACCTAATTGGCTGAGTGCCAGCCATCCTCCCTGAAGAGAGACTGGATAAGACCCCTGTACTTCCTTCTTCTTTCTCTTGCCCCCTGGAACCCTTTGAGAATAAACGCCTTGGAATAATCCTGGGGTAAGAGCCTCTTTTGGAATCTTTTGTCCTGTCCCTCTGAGATATCCCTCCAAAGCCTCTCAAGAGCTAGTCCCGGGGGGGCTGCAGGGGGATATTTACACTGGCCCTTAACCAACACTAACCCACTATGAATGCCTAAGTCAGATGGTGAACTATATATATTTCCTATAATGTATCCAGTCAACTCAGTGTTGGCAATTTTAATTCAGTTGTTTAACAATGAAGTAACTAATTTACTTCCAATCTCTTCAAATCAATTTTCAAGAGCAGATCTTATTATATCCACTAATAAAACTAGCAAACAGAAAAATTAAAAAATCTTGAAAATTCTGCAAAGTGTGTTTATAGAACCACTGAATTTCAGAAATACAGAATGGTTGAAAGTGTCTGCTGGATGTTGCTTGGTTCAACATTCCTGCTCAAACAGGGTCATCTACAGCCAGTTATCCAGATTCTTGGACAGTTTTTGAGTAATTCTATAGATGGAGACCCCACAACCTCCCTGAGCAAGCTCTGTCAGTGCTTAGCCACCCTTACACCCAAAAAGGGCTTCCTGTTGTTCAGATAGCACCTCCTGTGATTCACTGTGTGTCTGCTGCCTCTGCTCTGGTCACTAGTCACCACTGTAAAGAGCCTAGCCACATTTTGTACCTTCATTTCAGGTGTATTTTGATGAGATCCCCTCTGAGATTTCTCATCTCTAGGCCGAGCAGCCTTAGCCTTATACTAAGGATCTGCTCCAGACCCTTAATCATTTTCGGGGCCTGTTCCTGGAATGTCTCCTGTTTGTCCACGTCTCTCATGTACAGGGGAACCCAAAGCTGGACACAATCTGTCAGATGTTACATCACTCGTGCTAAGTAGAAGAATCACCTCCCTCCATCTGCTGGCAATACTCCTAATGCATCTCAGGGTACCATTTGTCTTTTTTGCCACAAGGTCACATTATTGGTTCATGTTCAAGTCAAGGTCTGCCAGGACCCCTAGGTCATTTTCTGTAAGGCTGATTTCATGCCATATATTGGCATATCAGAGAATATATGGATTTATAATTGATCAAGGAAATTACATAATGGAGGAAAATCCATCTTTTCAAGTAGTTAAAACAATTTAACTAGTTCAGTTGTCAGAAAAATAATCAAAAGATCCTTTACCTGGGTAGAAAACACCTCAACATTTATACCTCCAGAAATGAACAGCAGAAACTGGATTCCTTTGAAGACTATGATAAAACCTCCATTCTATTAAGGTTCTAAATATTCTTACACATATATATTTATATACAGTGTATGATGACCTCTACATTTCAGTGAATAGTAACATAAGGTACAGGAGATTACATAATGTATTTTGCCAACATCTATTTGTTCTTGACATACAGAATAGTCTTTTGTCTTACAGAGTCAAACCCATCCAGGAGTATAAATATAGTATCATACAAACATATACATGGAAATTTAAAGGTCAGCACTTTTTAAAAATTGTTAATCATATTAATTATATTTCTATTCTATATTCTATTCCATTCTATTCTATATGCTATGTATTAATCATGGAATCATAGAATAGTTTGGGTGGGAACACACCTTCCAAGAGACCACCTAGTTGCAACAGCCCAGACATAGAAAGGGAACTTTCTACTTAACTGGGTTGCTCAGGGCCCCATACAACCAGGCCTTGAACTTCCAGTGATGGAACATTATTCAAAATGCAGCATGAGGTCTTATGATGGAAACACTGTTTGATCTAAAATCAGTTTGTTTGTTTTTTTTTTCATGACCTAGTTTATAAACATTTAGTCTGTACTTTGTAAGTATCAATATTAAAACATTCACCACTTCTCAGTTTGTGGTACTTGCTGATTCATATTTATTTTTTATGACTTAGTTAATCCTATTCTTAAAAGTTACTAAAGCTATACCCTACCGACAAAAAAGAAAGCTTGTATTTTTCATAAATTAAGACTGTGAGATCAAATATTAACCATCCCAAAAGACAATATGTTATTCTCAGCACTTTGTTAGAATGATCACTAGAGGCTGAGGAAGAAAGAATTTTCTTCCACTTGAAACTAGCAGAGTTGTTAGGATTTTTGTACCTTTATCTGTAGTGTGAAGAATTTCTTCCAAGGAGCATCTGGGCATATTTCACTCTTTTTTGAGGGGTTTAAAGCACTGCTTGAGCTTTTGATCTCTTCAGAAAGCTTTTGTGATGGTTTGTTGGTCTACCGTGTGAACTACAACATACTTTTAGGATTCTGGGGATGACTAGTTCAATGTTTAATGTGCTCACAAATGCAGGAGATATATTCAGTAACCAAATCACCATTCTTATTTTCTTATTTTCTTCAGTATGAAAGATGATATAACCCTTTTAAACATGCACAATTTAATTATGTTAAAGCAGCAGAACTTTGGCATTAAAAAGCATTCAGTTTTCATAGTCTAGGAATTCTTTGTGTGCAGGGGGTGTGGGCTAGGGTATATTAATTCAAATCTAAGGTTTGTTTTGTTGATTTAAAGTCAAGTACAGCTTTTAAAAACAGATTAGGATAAAATTCCTCAAATCAAGTACCCTGAAAGCAAGAAAACTGTGGAAAATTTGGCAGTAGTTCAGAATTTTGTGGGTATTGTATCTCATGACATTACTGCAAAGACAGTCTTAAGAATCTGGTCCTTGTACTAGAGTTTGCTATAATACCTAAATGCATGCTCTCTGTCTAAACTATTTGGGAAAATATGTATTTCAAAATATGACTCACAACAAACATTCTATGAATAGGAATTAAGAAAAAGTGCATTTCAGAATAATTTTCTTTTCAGCTATACAGAAGAATAATATCTCTGCTATTACGTTAGCACTTAAGGAAACACAAATGTTTTCCAAAGAGATCCCTTATTTCTTTTGGAAGATCATTAACTATTTTATTTTAATATATAGCAAGTAAAGCAGCGGTTCTGTGACTTGCCCAAAAAGTAGGACATCAGAATGGATTTCTTTTAATATAGTTTTCTTATCTACTTGAGATTATTTGAAATCTTGATTTAAGTCTTGATTCAATCTAGAGTATCTTATTTTGCAACTTACACAGCAGATCGTGTGGATGAAGTAATCATTCTGAATCATTCTGTTGACTTATTTTTATCCTAGAATAATTAATCAGTAGATATGAGAGTAGTTTTAGCTTCCATTGAGACAGAACTGAGCCCTGGATCCATGTAGTGCCTGGTAGGTTTCATCAACAGGATGAAATTACTTTTCTTAACTTTTTTTCTTTTTCAGCCAGTTTCCTCTTCATTCCAAACTTGGATCTTGTCTTGCTCTATATCATACGTCTTTTTCCTCATGGTTCTCTTTCTCTATACATTCTCCCACCTTCATGTGCATTCACTTTCAACAATCCTTTTATCCTAAATCCTTCTCCTCTATTAGCTTTAGATTATATTCCTCACAGACTTCCAGTCACAAAAGTTCTCCCTTATTCCAGGTAAGGGCAGTTTAGCCTAATATAACAAGCTGAGCATGTAGTGATAACTCCCCAGAATTCCAAAATTTTCACTCATTAAATTCTTGAACCATGATATTTTTTCTAGATTTCAAACAACAGCATTATTCTAAATAAAAAATATGCCACAACTCTTTCCAAGTTTCACAGAAGAAGCTGGAAGTCAAATAAGAACAACAGGAGATTTCTTAGTGAATTTTGTTGTCAAATCAATGCTAGGCCCTTGGGTAGAATTAAGCAGAAGTAAAAGACAAAAATGTCAAGATGTTCAAAAAGGCAGACTAATGATTTCATCTTTATTGACTGATTTATTTTATAATACTTTAAACTAGAAACAATTCTGAATTATGCATCAAGCCATCATTGAATGGCAATCTATGCACATCAGTGATAAAAATGGCGCCTCTTAAACTTTTGGCAATTTAATAGTTGTCCCCTATTAGCTGTCCTATGAAAGACAATATAGGTTTAATATAACCTTGGGTGATGTTTCAAGACTTTCTTTCTTGAGACTTTATATTTGTTTGAAATTCTTATATTTCTGTTAGTAAGATAATTTTTTTCAACATAATTATATAAAAAATAAATTATAGTGATTGTTTATATAAAACAGTGTTTAAAATATTAGTTTATTGTAGTGTATTGGATTTTGCTTATTATGACAAGGCAATTTTGTTACCAAAAATCCCTCAACAAATATTAGTATTTTACTCAACTAAATTTTGGCAAATGTTTCTGACATGGATTTCAATAGGACCACATAGAACATTCTGTTTCAGGTCTGTGTTATCAACCCAGCTATACTTAGATCACATGAAGATATTGTTATGTACTATATGAAACATTTCACATTTAGACTTTTATGCACATAAACTTGTAGAGTATTTTCTCAGTGTCATTCAGATAGCCATACACTAGTTTTTGGTTGTCATGGCAAAAAATTGAAAGCTATACTGCTACTATAGAAGTACTTTGTGATATCATGAAGTAGATTTGACTTTGGGTCCTATGCTCAGCAGCCTAGTTCCCTGATAGAGTGGTAAAGACAGAATTTAACAACTGCAATACAGGGAGGATTTGGACTGTCTGAAATAGTTCTTACCACTGAACTATGCTTCATTCAGCAAAAGCATTTTTACTAAATCATAGAAGGCAAGGGGGAATGTTAATATATGTGTAAGTTGTTGGAAAACTCAAGGTGTTAGTTCAGCTTTGCTTTGTACTAGCTTTGACATTTTCTTTTCTTATGCACATATATTTGAATAATATCTTTTTGTTCTCAAGATTCTATAAAATGTGCATGAAAACTAAAATAAAGTCACTATCTTCTCCCCACGGAACATTCATTGTAGATTTACAGGAACATCATCAACAAAAGTAAGAAACATGTAAAGAAGGAAAAGAAAACACAAAGCTTACTGAAATGAGTACATCTCAATAGTTTTATTATTTTAACAGTGTTCTAGCTGTTTGGTTTACTGAAGTGTCTTCAGAAACTAGCTGAACTACTAAGTCTGCTGAAAAGCTTTTCAGTGTTTTGAAACAAAGGCTGTTAAAATGGCATCTTTTAAAGTTGTGGAACACGAATAAAAAAAAATTCACTGAAATAAGGAATACATGGCAAAGTTCCATGTGGCAGAGGAATGTTTCTTGGTATTTACTCAGGATGCACAGAAGTATTGAAACATGCAACTGTATGGGCTGCTGTGATTAAAGAAGCACACTGAAAAAAATAAACAATGTATCTTTTACTTTTTTAAAAAAGATATCATTATTATTATTATTCCTTATTTCTAATAATTTATCATCTATATCTATGAAATTTCAATTAATAATGTCAGAAGAGTTATTAGGTTATTGAATTCACATGCTGGCCATTAAAAAAAAAGGAAAAAGAAAAACAAACAAACCAAACAAAAATAACGACCAAAAAAGCCCAAACCAATCAAAAAAAAAAAACCAACAGAAACAATAACAACAGCAACAGGAAATCTAAAAGGAAGACATTAATAAACACCATAATAATTTTCTCTTTACTCAGTAAAATGAGTATCACTGAATTAAGAAATAACACTTTTTTTTCTGACATAATACTCTTTCTCTCTCTTAATCGAACCTTCATTGCAATTTTATTCATTAGAAACTGTCTTCTTTTGATTTTTCATTACATGCAAAGAGCTTTGCAATTTTATTGGAGGCACAATTTCCGCATTTTATATTTTCAGGTACAGTAAGTAAATTACATATGTGCATATGAGATCCTTGCTTTTGGTATGCTCCCTGCAGGTCCTTCAACTTCTTTAAAATGTCCTTATCACAAGGTTTTGTATAAATGGATGCAAATGAACAAGTAACATTTAGCAGGTAATTTCCCAAAATTTTCCCTTATATTGTTTACTAACAATTAAAGATACAGCAGTTTTTTTCAGAAACTTGTTGAAGGTAAGACAATATTCCCATTCCAAAACTCAAATGCCTAGGAGACACTTTTGTCATTGCCTAGGAGACACTTTTGTCATTGTACCATTTTCATGCTCGATTATAGAGAAATTGATGATGATTCTTTGGAAAACAAGTATAAGCATTATTTTTAATTATTTACTAATTAAACAGCATATCAAGGTATTCAAAGTATTCAAACATTTCTTTCTTGTCCAACAGAAATTGAAAACATTTTCAGAATTTCTTTTAAAAATTAACTACTCAGTAGAGAGGAAGCAATTAACTTTACACTAAAAACTCCTTTTGGGGAGAAGAATTTGGTAGAGATATGGCAACTGCAGTCTCTCAGTACCTTCTACTTGTGCATCAAAACTAGATTCTTTGTTTTTTAGAAATGGAATAAATGCATCACAGTGTTAACCTTCTTTCATTCCAAAATGCAAAACACCACACAGCCTATTCCTAGGTAAATACATGTTTTCCAAATAAATATTATATATTTCCATTGCTTTGCTAAATAATTAATTAAACCATAGCCTGTGAAATGTAAATTACTTTGAAAAGAAAAGTGGAATAAATCTAATCTTTTGCTGCTAAATTATTACCCCCTTGGGATGACATCACATGTGAGAGTATGTAACAGGGGCATACAAGTTACATAACATCTACACCATTTAAGGCTTTACAGAAATGGGTCATCTTTTCTACAGTGTTTTACAGCTATCCTCTTACTATGAAATGAATAAATGGAAAAATGCTCACAGAAAAACTGCAATTTTTCAAAGCACAAATACAACTTTTCAAAGCACAAAGAACTTGAAAAAATAATTCTCATTTTATTTCTTTTTTTTCTCTGTCATTGTCATATTCTTCCTTGGGAATCAACTTCTGCAAATGAGCAAACAAAAAGTCAAAACAAATTGGTTTTCTTTTTAATATTAATTTATCTGCAAAACAAGTAAGTTTTGTATATAGCTCTATTATTAGTCAGATAAAATTTAACAGTAGAAAATCTAAAGGTAAAAAAGACAATAGACAATTGTCTTTGATAATTTTACCTGACATGTTTAAATATCTCAAATCTTTTTTTATGACATTTGATATTAATGAATTCTTCCTGCCCTGCCTCTTCTACTTGTTGTTTGCAATGTTTGCACTAATTAATCCTGCTTTATAAGCACATTCTATTCTTTGATTTTATTAGTTCCAAAAAGGAAGCTTTCTTACTATTCTTACTATTCTTACTATTCTTACTATTCTTACTATTCTTACTATTCTTACTATTCTTACTATTCTTACNTTTTTTTTTTTTTTTTTTTGTGAAGTTATTCAGTCATAGATTTCAGGTGAAGAAAGACATCAAAGCTAGTAAATCCTGTGCAATTGATTGTTAATCTGGATACTATGATGTTCTTGATGGAATCCCTCTATTACAGAGGAGATACAGAGAAATAGCATATATTTATCTCACAAGTCAAATAAACCTTTTAAATTTTCTTACACAACCTATGTACAGTACTTCATATTGTTTAAAAATGAGAAAAGCCTTTTTTTTTTTTTTGAATGGGCTATCTGAAGATAACATATACATTGTTTTAATCTCTAAAAAGTTTATGGAAGGAAAAAGGATTCCACCAGGAGAAAAATATTTTTTGAGGTTCCAATTTTAGTATCAATTTCAGAAAATGACTCCCTAGAAACAAAGATAAACAGAGATATAAATCACTTTGTGAATAGAAGTTGATGGCTTATAGTCTCTTCTACAGAACTGAAGCTGTGGACTCTGTCATGAAGAAATATGTGTATAATAAATTTGGAATCTTTGCTTCATTCCCTGTCTTACTATGGCTGAAAATATGAAGCACACACCTTATATGTGCAAGGCTTTATACAATTACCCTTATTTTACAGAATTAACTGAGAAAGACAGTAAGAGCCTTTCAAACAAAACAGACAGCAGAACAGACAAAGGGTGTGAACTCCTGGGTTCAGTACAGATTGCTATTTTACTGGAGGGAAAGAGAAGCTGATTGGATATTCATTCAAGTCAGTGCTACATCTTCCATGCATTAGCAGATATTTTAGGATAAATAACTGAGTGAATGATTTATCTAATAGGTGCTTAAAAAACAAAAACCAATAAGCAAAGAACTTCCATCAACATGTAATTTTGGGGGAAAAAACTCCAACCCAATACCAAAGAGGGAAGTGATAATAGTTCAGCTATCATATTAAAGGACAAATTAAGATACTAGAAACAAAAAAATATTAAAAACTTAGTCAAGTTTTTAAGTTTGTTAACATTAACAGTCAATAAAATTTTACACTGGGAGTACAGAACAATCAATTTCTTTGTGCTGTTCAGGTGAAAGTAGCAAACTTCTGCCAAAAAGAATATATGCCTTTGTGATGGTTTCAGGACTGCTAAATCACTAGATTGATCTGTGCAATTTCAGGAATGAAAATGAAAGGCCTGTATTTTACAACCATGCAATATTATATTCTTGCTTGCGCAGAATGCCAAAAGAGAGAGAATGTAACAATTCAAAATGAATATGGAATACTGAATGTTTAATTTTGGGTTTATGCTAGAATATGCTGGGTTAAATTTGTTATTTATGGTTATAGATATGAAGCAATGCTGCAGAGGCCAACATTCTTTGCAGCTGTACTCTAGCTTGGTTTGAAGAAAGGTACATAGAACACCATTGCCACTAGATATTATCTCCAATGCTGTAGCTGATGTGTTTTCAGATAATGATACTACTGTGCAATAAAATATTTTTCCTGTGAGAATTCTGATTTGATGAGAAAAAAAACTTCATGTATGCAGGTCAAAGTTGTTAAAGATTTAATTTACAATTGTACTATATTTCTACATCCATTTATTATTTTGGAATGCTTACTTTCTAAATAAATTAATGGTATCCAATATAGAAGAATTATATTTTTTTAAAGCTCCATGGAATAAAAGTCCACTTTCTGATATTTTTGGTTTTCTTAAAATTTTGGCAGTAAATTCAAACAATAAAATATAAATAAATCACATTCTATAATAATTAAATAATTCAACCATACGTTTTCTTCTACATTTGAATATTGCAAGTGGAAAAAGTCCAAAGGTAAATTTTACTTTAGTATTTTGTGTCCATTTACATGTGTTTAATGATGACTATTCCCATTAAAAATTATGATATGCTATATTCTATTATTTTGCTAATTGAACACTACCACCTGTGGGGAACAATGAATAATACAAAAAATACTGTTACTTGTAGGTTACCAAGGTCAGAAATTTGCTGATGATTGTCATTCAAGACAAATACAATTTTAAATTTCCATTTGCCTGGATTGGTTAAATGTGGACATAACTAAATGTATGAGAATTCCACCACAAGAAGGTTACTCCAGAAAATTTTAAAAGAGAAATGTTCTATTCTCCAGCTAGTATTGCACAGGGTCTCAGGTTCATAGTATTGGTTTGAATCTCTCAAACAGAATTAAAATTATAACATCAGATCACTTTTCTCTCAAATGCTTGTGATAAGCATACAATTCAGATATTTTTATTTTATATTTTTCACTTTTTAAGTAATTTCTGAGCTGCATTACAACTTCCTGTTGTATTTTGCAATATTTTGCTAGGGATATATGTCACATGTTATGGAGCAGTGACACAAGGAAATATTTGGAGGAGAAAGTACTTTTGATACAGCTTTGATAGACTATGAAGACAAAGCAGCCAAGCCTGGCACAGCTTACTCGTTGATATAAAGACAGAGGCCACTGAGTAAAACAATAATCTGAGAACTGTGTATGTGTACTGGCACATTTTCTTGAATGGACCTATTTGGCTGACCACAAAAGCCATGTATGTTATGAACAAAAGTACGTTATACGTGAAATAACATACCTGCTGCATGGATTGAATAGTTTTGTGTGGGGAATCAGAACATGGAATTGAACTGGGAGCCAAGATTTTTTCCAAGGTATAGTGGTTCAAATTCTGTTGAAGGATGAAGACAGACTATTTCCTGTGCTGGAGACCTCTGTAATCAGTCTATATAGAATATGTACTGTCTTTGAATATGTATGTGATATATAGTGTTATATACATTATAAGGTTTGTAGTGAGACTGAGAATGATTTGGGAATGTCCAACTGTGGTGGCCATTGCAGTATAAATAAGAATAATTTTAAACTAATTAATTTTTTCTGTACCCCAGTAGCTCGGAAAACACAACAGGAGAATGTTATTTGGGGAGCTGGGTAAAAAAAGGATTAAGGCATTTAGGCATTTTAAACAGAAAAAAATATAGAATATGTGCAAAACATACCATATACAATAAACCTTAAAAATAGCATACAATTTAGGCATCTATGAATGAGGCTTCATTATGTGGACTATGAGAACAAATGGATAAATATGAAAGAATGAGGAAACCATCACGACCTTCTCAGAGAAGAACTTGGGATGCTGACAAGTTACTGCGGCCTTCTTCCAGCCTCATCTTATTAAAACTACAACAACAACAACAACAGCAGCCAAAAAAAAAAAAAAATGCTGGTACATAGACTGGTTCTGGTCTCATTGTAAGATATGGGGTTTGCCTTTGCTGAATTTCATGGAATTCCAATTATCTCACTAGCAATGAAGATTCAACTGGAATGGGTTGCTGGAATTCTCTTTCACATAGCCATTTAAAGGTTTCCACACACTGGGAAGAGAAAATGCAGCAAGAAATTACTCAAAAATCCAGGCAGACGAGCTTACTAGATCAAGTCAAAGCATCAAAGCAGTAACTGGGTACTACATTTTAAAAGCTATTGAACTCACAGGTTTGAATATTTTTCTGAATTTCACAAGACCTCTCTATAAACTCAAAACAAAGTGGGAACTACATTCTGGCAAGATGTTTAGCATAAGTGCTTAATTTTACATTGATATCATCTTCTTAACTTCAGTGAGGCTAATGCATGCTTGAAATTAGATACGTATTAAGTGTTTCAAAGAATTAGAAATGTGAACATTGACAGAAGTTCAAACAAGATTATTTATGGAAACATTATCTCAAAACCTTTGGAGGTTGAGATCTTAATAATTGATAACTACATTTTTCCTTATTCTTATAATGCTAATTTTAGTAGGGTAAACTGTTGAGTTATTAAACATCTCTATTGGCAACAAATATATGTAAGAAATCAACATGTCTATGTTTAAAAGATCTTGGAACACATAATTTCTTCAGCATTTCAAAACATTTCAAAAAAATGAAATATGCATGAGTCACTTATAGTTTCACATTGTAACTTAAATGACAATAGAACAGAGGAAAATATGAGTTTTAGTGCATTTAGTATTTTTTGTCTGATAAATTTAAAATCTTTTTCTAATGACTAGATATGACTAGTGTAATATATCTCAGCTGCACTTCAGATACAGTAGGATCAGAAATTACAGTTCCCTAGAGAAGCAAGGATAAGTGGTTATCCTTAGTTTCTTGTTTTTAACAGAAACCAAGAGATAACAATAATTTACAAATGCTAGCTCTCTTCGTAAAGAGAGTGTTCCTTCCCTGTGGAGCAGCTCTTTAACTTAATATTTTCATTGACTCTCTTTGCAAAAAATCTGTAATTTTGTAATGAAGTTCAAGAATTGCAGAAAACTAGGGAATAATATTACTTTCAGGAAGGAAACTTGGGCAAGAAAATGAGGCTGAAAACTATAACATGCGGCTCCAAGCACTGTGGTTTAAATGAGTGGGTGATTCATACATTGAGCTACTGTGGTGGGTTTCCTAGGCTGGATGCCAGGTACCCACCAAGCTGGTCTATCGCTCCCCCTTCTCATCTGGATGGGAGAAAGAAAATAAGATGGAAAATAACTCATAAGTTAAGATAAAGCAGTTTACTAAAGCAGTTACTTTCACAAAGGGAAAAGGTTGCTAGAAGATTTAAAGGGTTGCAAAGGTTGAAGAAAATTTAAAACTCAAAGATTCTATTATCTACTCCTACCAACAGCAAGTGATGTCTGGTCACTTCCTGGGAAGCAGGGCTTCGGCACATGTAGCTGCTGCTCTGATAGACAAACGTAATTGATGAATGCCCCTCTTCCTCTTCCTTCTCTTAGCTTTTATATCTAAGCCGATATCATATGTTACGGAATTACCCTTTAGTCAGTTAAGGTCAGCTGTCTTAATTCTGTCATGTCCCAAGCTCTTGCCCACTGGCAACGTACTGTGAAATGTTGGAGAGTGCTGACGCTGTGCCAGGACTGCTCAGCAGTACCCAGTAACGGGGTGTTACCAGCACCTTTCCAGCCACCAATGCAGAGCACTGCACTCTGAGGGATGCTGTGGGAAAACGAACTCCTTCTCAGTCAGACCCAATACAGCCATACACACAAAATAAAACAATAATAATAATAATAAAATAATTTTTAAAAAAATTTTTGGCATATTATAAGTTACTCATGCCCTGACTGCACTGTTGTCACAAATAATGCAAATAATATTTGGATGCTACTAAACACAAGAAAAGCAGAAGTGCCATGCCATTTTACAAGGCTGTGATAACACTGAAACATAGAAAAGTTTAAAAAAAATATTCAAGTATAGCAAATAATCAGGTAAAGTTCAATTCTAAACAGGTCTGAAGGCTGTTAGGAGAGCAGTCTAAAATAAACCTAGACTGTTTAGTTCAGAAAAGAAAAATAATCAGACACACACACGATGACTGTCCCTTAATCATTAAGGAAACAAATATCAGAGAAAAAAAGAGATATTTAAGATGATGGACAAACGATATCATGAGGGAAGTGCCTGTAACATAAGCATGAATTAATTCAGTTTGAAAAACAGAGCTTATTAGGGTAAGGCCTTTTATAATGATAAGAATGATCTGGGAACAGTCTTCCACAAAGCTAGTGTTTCTGTCTTTCCAATAGATTTACCACAGCCAGGGACCAGTATACATGACCTCAAAGACCACTGTAATTTTCATGTTCCTATGAAAGATATCACAATTTCTTTGATGTACTGCTACTCTACCTATTGTTTTCTAGCTTTTTGCCGAGTACAGTTCAATTTCAGCACATCCCACTGTGATCCTGAAAAGTCAATTGTTATGATTTTCTTCAGTTTCTTTGAAGATCTTCCCTACTGTAATACTGCTTTGTTACATATTATTGTGCCAGTAATATTTGAAAATATTTATATTGTTTAAAAGCAACTTAATTATTATTTGTGTTTATTTGATTTTTTTTTAATGGCTGATTGTCTTAAATGGCTTATTGCCCATTGCAATTTGGTAAACAAGATGTTCAAAAAATTATTTTTTAGTGAAAATAGAAAACTGAGAAGAGCCTAGTTAACCTAACAGTGTAGTGACAAAATTATACAAAGAAAAATAAGTCAGACACAAAACATACGTACAGAAACTGGTGACATGGTTTTTTCTCCTGAAATAATTCAAAATTTGTTGTCAGAACATAGGTGATTTTGCTGAGTCCTACTTTGTTAAGAGCAAAAATTTTTTTTTTGTATAGTAGATGTTACTTATTATTATTTAGTATTGTTTCATAAAAGTAAATATGTCCTGAATCTGGTAATTCTTAAGTGTATTCTTTCCTAAAAACATTAGTAAATCTACTGTCTGTAGGAGTATAATCTGTGATTGTAATTAATTTTGATTTCTCAAAAGCACCATCGTTCAATCTTTCAGTCTTTCTCAAGATAATTAAAATACTGTATTTGTTGTAGTTATACAAAAATACAAGTAACTTAGTAACACTGTGGGTGGGACTGACTTTAACATTATGTAGAATTTACTTCTGATGTATTGATTCCTTCACCAAACATTCCACATGTTCAATGAAAGATTTGACAGCAGATTGAACAATTTATTAGTCAGATCCAGAATTCGTTATTTTATATACACAATCACATCTGACCTCATAACCATATTAAACACAAGTAATTTTTTGGTAACTAAACATGTCTTTTTTCACACAAGTAACGTTTCTTTTTTTTCTTTTTTCTTTTTCAAGTTCCATTTCTATAGTTGTTTAGCACTTATTTGGATTCAAAACTGAAGCTGCTATCTTGCCCACAATGGTGCAACAGTGAGCTCAGAGTACCAGAATATTTTTCTTAGACCTTGACTAACTCTGTATTTGTATTTCAGTTCATACTGAATTGCAAATATAAAAACAGCTAGAAACCAAATCATCTCTAAATAAAAATATTAATAAGGCACCTGATGCTTCACTGTTAAAACAGGTTTTAACTGTTTGTAGTCTTAATGCATGCTACCATCTGCAAAAAATATCTGTAACAGTGAAAGAATCACTTTTTTTCAGTGTTCAGTGAAATCAATAACAAGGCAACACTTTCAGAAAAGTTTGGGATTATGGCCTGATGCCATGCTGCATTTAATATGCCCCCTACATTTGTCACTAAACTTGAAGTCAAGATGAAAACTGCAGTTTTGGCATTAATGCTGTTTTGGTGTAACTGGTTCTGCCTTTATATACTTCAAATTCAAATTTTATTGAATGTATTCACTTTTTTTCATTACTGATAGAGGATTAATTCCAGAAATACTGTCTTTTGTAGGCCTGAAAAGAATTTTTCTACAGCTGTCAAGTTTATTGGCATAATAGTTACTCAAACGTAGTATTACATTCTAATATACTTACTTTGAAATAGATTCCATATGCAGATGTGAACATTTTCCAAAATCCAGGCAGGTTACAATTTATTCTGATTGATCTTTATCTGCAATTCAGGGATTTCATCATAAAAGAGTATTTGAATAAATCCATAGTGGGCTGAGGACCACATGGCTTATGTTCATGGCCATGGTCTTAAAATGTTTTTAGCTGGACTTACAAAAGTTCAGACATAGGTTGTGATGGGCTGACCTTGACTGGCTGCCTGACCCCTGCTCAGCTATTCTCTCCCTCTCTGCAACTGGACAAGAGAAATGAAAAACCTCCTGGGATGAGGTAAGTTTTTTTTTTTATTGGAGAACTTACCAATTTTCATCATGGGCAAAATAGGCTTTGCTTGGGGAACATAAAACTAACGTATTGCTAATTAAAATAGAGTAAGGTGGTGATAAATGAAGACAAAATTAAAATCACCTTTTCCTGTCCTCCCTTCCTTCCAATCAGTTCTTTACTCCATTATCCTCTGCCTCCTCACTCTTAAGCAGTCCAGGAGTTGTGGTTGGTCCAAAACATGTCATAATTACTGCTCTGTCCTCCTCACGCTTTTCCCTACTCCTGCAAGGGACGTCTCCTCAGGCTCTAGTCCTCTAGCCCTGTTCCTTTGAGGGCCCTTCCTCAGCCAGAATTTCTTCAACAAACAGCAGTCAATTCCAGCAAGTGGGCCCCACGGTCCTCCTTGGGCTGCAGGGAAATCTGCTCTGGTGTCTGGAACATCTCCTTTCCTCCTTCTTCTGTGGCCTTGATGTTCTCAGGATGGTTTCTCTCTCTCTCTCTTCAGGCTGCTTGTCTGGCATTTCCCCTTTCTTTAACACATTTTCTCAGAGGTTCCCTCACCTCAGCTGGTGGGGCTCAGCTTTGCCCTGTGGCAGATGAGTTGGAGCCGGCTGGAAATAGCCATGCCCAGCATAATGCAGTCCCAACCACTGCTCACAGATCTTCACTGCAGCCACTGCTGCTGCCAGTACTTGTCCATCAGCACCCTATCCAGAGAGCTAGAGGTGTTTTCCTTGGGTTTGTTTTAGGCTGCACTGGAAAATAGAAATGTCCATGTTCTATATGGGAACTCCGCTGACCGCTTCACTACATGAACTGAAAAATGGCAAGAGTGAAATGAATGGCTTAAAAAAATGTAAATATTTAACCAGAGATGTTTGAATCATGAGTTTTTATAGTCCATCTGAATATGACTTCTAAGTGGTGAGAGTCTCAGTGTGTTTTGGATTTATAGCCCAGTTTCAGTGAGAAAGACATGGCCTTGCTGGATGATTTTCTTTGCATGTAGCACAAGATTTGACCTTTGTAAGTAAAGAATTTCAATAGTAGGAAATGTTTAAAGGTCGTTCTGTGATTTGTATAAATATTTCCCAGGGACTAAGCAGGGATTATCAAACTCATTTGTCTTTTTGACCCAAAGCAGATCTCTTAACCTAGTTCTTCAGTATCCAAAGACTTGTGCACTAATTCACTAATCCTCCTAGTCTCACAAATTATTGAAACTCTATTATCTACAAGCTCAGACTGAAGATCTATTGGAAAGTCTGTGACCTCAGGAAAGCCCAGATAGTGACATATTGTGGGGAAAAAAATAGTGACTAAGGATGAGGAAAAGGCTGAGGAACTTGATGCCTTCTTCATCCCAGTCTTTAACAGTAAGACCAGTCTCCTGAGCTGGAAGACAGGTACAGGGAGAAGAATGAAAACATCATAATCCAAACAGTAACAGTGACCTTCTACACCACTTAGAAGGCTCTGCATAAGGATCTGGACAAACTGGATAAATGTTATGAGGTTCAACAAGGCCTGTGCCGGGTACTGCCCTTGGGTCACAACAACCCCATAGAGAGCTACAGGCTGGGGGCAGAGTGGTTGGAAAGCTGCCTGGTAGAAAAGAACCTTGGGGTGCTGGTCAATGGCTGCTGAACATGAGCCAGTGTTTGCCCAGGTGGCTCAGGTGGCCAATGACAGCAGCAGTGATAAATTATTTCCAATTACCAGTATGAATGTCTCAAACTTTCACTTCCTTCAGCCTCCTCTTCATTTTTCATTCTAAATGGATAAGTATCTGTGGCCATCTCAGTACACTACCAGAAAATACACAAAAACAATGGCACACTCTCTTCTGTTTCTTTGCCCTTTGCTAATAAATATATCACTTATCTTTATCTATGAATAAGTGCCCCTTTAACATCAACACTAGCTTGAAGCATTCTTCAGAACTCCCTGTTTATAGCAGTAGCTAATATGAGTAGTGATGACATAGTGAAACATATAAAATGCCTCATTACATTTCTAGGATTCCACACTTATTTATGTGGAGTTTCACTTAGTAGAGAGAATATGGATACATAAGAATAACAGTCAGAAATATATTAATAGAAAAAGCACTATGAGCAATAGCTTGTGATAAGAACTGGAATTACATGTGGGATTCGCTATGTATGTAACATGTTTTGTGTGTAACTTAAGAGATGTATTTACTGACATTATACACACTTGCTAGCCTAAATACTTTGCTGAATTATTGGTCATCTAGGAAAAAAAACAAAAAAACAAGCCTTCACTTTTAATTTCTGCAATGTATTGAAACAATGTATGAAATTCATTCTGCATTCACACCTAAAGAGGAAAAAAATGTGTCTTGGCAATGATAATGTGAAAATCTATTTTTCACTATTGCTTCAAAGAAGAAGCAACTGCAGCTATTAAAGGCTGTATTTACAAAAAAAAACAAAAACATGAGGGACTCTGCCTGTGACACCACCACTGGACAGACTGACCAGATTTCCCTCTGCCCACATTAATTGTGATAATGAAATACTGAGAAAGGAGAACATAAATTTGAGCTATCACATTTGAATCAAGTTAACCATGTTTATTCAATAGAGGTTGGAGGGCTTGTCAGCTCTTGTTTTCTGTCTCTGACAATGCACCATTCAAACACAATTATTTCACTGTGAAAGTAAATTGCAACTTAGTGTATCTCTCACTAGTAATATTCCTTTCATTCACAACAATGTCCAGACACTTGCCCAATTACCCATCAGTGTCACAGGTTTAGATCCCTTCTACTAACTTAATTTTGACTTCATAATGAATTTTAAGAATGAAATCTTAGTATGTGCCATTCTTATACTATGACTAACATGATATCACCTAGATAGCTTTGCCTTTTTGCCTAATGCCAACACATTTAATGTCACAGGAAGCCTGGAAAGAAGAGAGGGGTGCAGGAGAAGGTTTTCTGATTTTGTCATAATATATCACCTGATATATCTTACTCCATTTTATTAATATAGTAATTTAAATTAAAAATCTCCAAATCAAGTTTTTTTTGCTGTGATAGTAATTCTTAAGTGATCTCCCAGTATTTATTTTGACCCACAAGCTTTTTCATCCTACTTTCTCCCCATGTTCTTTTTAGAAAGAGGAGTTGTGTCAGAGTCTAGCAGTCAACCAAGGTCGATCCAACACAAAGACAAATATATAACTTTTCTAGGATGTAAAATTTTAAAGAATTTGATTGCTTTGGACTCAGACATGGGATTTTAGCATGGTACTGAAATAAGAGGGTGCAACTTCAAATGCACCTCAATTACAGGAAAATGTATTGTGTATGTGAAATGTATATCTGTAGCCCAATGTTGTGGGGCCAAATAAAACAGTAATTGCCACACAGAAATCTCTACTGTTTTTTCCTAAACTACAAAATTTCCCTATCCCTCATGTAAAATTATCAGGATTTTAGCTCCAAAGCTTTATTTCATGTATTTTACCTGTGAAGCCAGGCTTTGGTGTAGCAGATGTGTTCTAGTACGTGGCACATCTCCCAGACAGAAGTCTCACAGGATTATCTCCCAAGGTAATTTTCTCATGAACTCCAGTTATGCATCCCAAACTTTCATTTAAAAAACAATTCCCTGCATAAGACCTCTGATGAGATGTATCTTATTTCTGAAGACAGAGCTCTGTTTTTTGTTGGTTTGAGAGTTATGATTTTTGTTGGTTTGTTTTCCTTTTTTACTGTAATATTTTACAGTTCTTGAGTCAGATTTCTTTAATCAAATTGTTTAATCACGTCCCTGTTTTAACATGAGACAGTGTCATTCACTTAGTTTTGCCACATGAGAATCCTCACTGGGAAGTGCTTAAAACCCAGGTGTCGATCTACAGAATAAAAAAACAGCAGAGAAATTTTTCAACTTTCTTTTTGGCACTCTCATCTCTCCACTCTTCATTTCCCAGCAGGGTAATTAGCCTTTATTTCTAGGAGACCATTTATCTTCATGTGAGACCTTCTGTCTTCTTGAGTTCCCTGACTAAAAAGATGATCACCAAAGCAGGGATATTCCTACCCATTCTTTGCTCTCTGACTCCTGAGGCATGGGCAGCCAGGAGAAACTATCTGATCCCTTGTGGGAAGCTGTTTCCATAGCCCAGAGTTATGGCAGCAGTTATTTAGCTATCTGAAATCCCTCTGCTATCCAGATACAAAGATGAGGATGAGAATTCAGAAAACTCCAAATTATATGGAACAAAACTCCCCTATGGATTAAGTATACTGTCAGCTTGTTTTAATAGAGGAATCCAGGTACCAGAGGACACCTAAACCCAAAGTGTAATTTACCAGAAGTTACAGGAGGTACAGCTTTTTTGCTGCCCTTCCTTCCTTGGATTTGTCCTCCAGCACTTGCAGTGTAGATATCAGGATTTCCTGTTCCTTAGCAAAAGAGCAGCAAGCAATGAAACTTCTCTGTCCCAGTTGCAGTCATATCCTGATAAAAATGTTCATACCATGCATTAGTACTTTAGAACCAAGGACTGGAATAAAAGATTATTCCTTTCCTAAATGCTCAATTGCTCATTGCTCAATGCTAAGCAATGGAAATAGGTTTCTTCTTTTTTTTTTTTAGACACAGGTCACAAAGCTTTAATTCTCTGCTGAATTCTGAGAGTTTCAACAGAGAAGTAAAATGGCAATTTCATGATTTGTATTATTGATTAATGTATTCTTTTAATATGGTGCTCGGAGCTGCAACGGCTAGCTTGGTCCTGAACACGCATTCATTAGTACAGCTCTGGTACCTTCTTGCTGTGTGGGTCCTGGCCTCAGGTAGAAATGTGGCTTCCGCGTGGAAGAAAGGCAGACTCTTACATGGGTTACAAGACAGGTTTATTGCTGCCAGCTGGCCACGTGAAAAGTGAGCTCTCTGGGCTCTCTCTCAGCTTAAGTAGCAGGGGTGTGGAAAGTGGCAGGGATTAACCCAGGACCAATACCAGGTGGGGTGGGGGTTACCAAGACAGAAAGACAATACACAGGGCATTTGATACATAGTGCAGGACCGAGAAGTCATAGGCTCTGCCAATCACCCCAGCCTCCCACCAGAGTCTGGGCAGGGTTGCAGGCAGATGGACAGGACCCACAACTAGGGAAAAACCAAAGGGGTTAGAACCTGGGGTAATCTGGTACAAAGCATTCTACATAATTACAAATTAATAATTTCACACAGCAACATTCTTCTTAGAGTAGTAGGCTTCAAGCTGTCAATTTGAGCTTTGCGCTCCTGAAGTGGATCTATTGCTGTTTAGAATCACTGATAGGTGCCTGTTTTGAGAAAAAGACCACCATATAGACTGGCATAAATTTTGCAGTTATGAGTTATTTTCATAAATTACAAAGAGAGAGGCATGGACAAATCAAACAGGTACTTCATTTTTCTTCAGTTCAGATGGCATTAGGAATGGACTGAGAGCAACCCTGCAGAAAAGGAGGGGGTATACCAGTGAGTGTAAAATTAGACATTCACAGTCCTGAAAACCAAATGTATGCAGGACTGCATAAAAAGCCACATGACCAGCACATAAAAGGAAGTGATTCTTCCCAGTGCCACACTTGTGAGACCCTGCATTGCACACCACATACAGCTCTGGGGCCCCTAGCACGACATGGACCTTTTAGAGTGGGTCCAAAGGAGAACCACAAAAATGGTCAGAGAGACCATTTCCATAAAGAGAGGCTGAGAGAGTTAAGATTGTTTAGCCTGGGCAAGTGAAGGCTCTGGAGAGACCTTACTGATATTTAAAGGGGGCCTATAGGAAAAATGGGGAGAGACATTTAACCAAGACTTGTAGGGATAGACCATGAAATAATGATTTTAAACTGAATGAAGGTAGATTTTGACCAGAAATTAGATTAGATTTTAAGAAGAAAGTATTTAATATGAGGGTGATGAGACACTGGAACAGGTTGCTCAGCCAAGATGTAGATGTCCATCACTGGAAACATTCAAGGCTAGGTTGAATGGGACTCTGAGCCTTGTGTTATGGTGAAAGTAGTGCCTGCCCACAACAAGGTGACTGAACGAGATGATCTTTAAAGATCTGGACAAGGTACAATACGTTTTTCCAGAAAGAACTAACACATTTTACTGCTTTAAATGTCAATTTGGAATTCATGCCACGCTTTTATGTTGAAAGGGGGCTACAATACTCTAATCAAGAAATAGCGCAAGGGTGTTATCTTAAGAATTTGTGAGATTTTTTCCTCAGCTGCAAATTTTAGCCAGTCATCTTCACTAATATTTTCAGCATGTTAAAATCTATATTTGCACCAGGCAATCAAATCTTCACTCCACTTTTCTGTTCTTACTTAAGAATTTAATAAAGCCCATTCCAGCTTTTGAAGATCAACCATCAATCAAGTTTTAAATAGTGTGATATCATAGAGAGAAGTGAAAGTTTACTGTATTGATATGGAGCTTTAGTGTACTCTGGAGCTGCCTGAGATTCACAAAGCAATTAGCCAATAATGTTAAGAAGTAATGGCTAATTTAACTAATCCTTAATGAAGCCTACTAATGCTGTCAGAATTGATGAGTCCAGTGAGATTTTGTGCAAGAACACATTAAAGTAAGGGTCCTCATCTCATTTTGTCAGATTAATCATTATCCTAAATGATAATGTTTCTTTCTGCTGATATAAAAAATATGTATTTTCTTCTTTCTAAAATTTCTTAAAGGTCTAAGTCTGTGTAGTAGGACATGGATTTTATGTCTAAGTAAACAGTTTCTTGTGTTCATCCATTCTTATAAAGTAGGTAAAGTAGATATATATATTTGAATGTAATAATTACTGGGACAGGTATCAGTTATGTGGATTGGTGTCCTGATATTTTTCTTAAATGAATCATTAGGATTCAATGAAAATATGAGATATTAAAATAATACTAAACAAAAAAAAGTATACTGTAGAGGAGAATTAGCACCACAAAATATTAAAATCTAAGAAAAATTACATCATATCTTATGGACAGACGCCTGAAAGTTCTAGTCTAAGGGATGAACACCTTTTGAAATTTCTTTTCTTAATGAGGTAGTGTGTGCTTCACAAGCAGTTTGGTTTTCCCACACAGCTCATGTGACAGCATAGATATCCTTCCTCTAGAAAGCTCTTACCCACTGTGTGTTTTTCACTCTCTTCCAAAGTGGATTTCCAAGTTGACAAATTCAGGTGATAGATCAGACACTGGCTTAACAGGTAAAAAAAGCTTAAATAAGGATCTGTATTTCACATGGTACAAATACATACACACAACGCACAAAGGAGATCGTCCCTAGAAGGACGATTCCATCTGGTAGGTATATTTGATAGAATTATGAAACACTTATTTTTGAAATTTGGTGAAAATATATAAAATATTACTCCTAAGAAGGAAAAACAATTGAAAAAAACAACCTTACTGTCACAATAGGACATGAAATAAAGATGCTTGACTCCAGTCAGAAGGCAGTAGCAATCAGAAGGCTTTATTTACAATCCATTGATCCCTTTTATAACATGCTGCGCTAAGAAAACACATTATTGGTCCATAGGGCTGACACCTCTCCCACTGGCTAAGTAACAGAAATAGAAAACAACACCTGTTGTTATGGGAAAGGAATATTGTTTACACAAGGTTGTTTTGGGAAAAAGAAAACTGTTGAAAAGTTTCCCTTGGGAAGAGCCAGCAATTCTCAGGCTCAGAAAATATCAAGCTCACACCTAACATTTATTTTCACTGAGTTAATTATATTGGTGTTTTGTTTTTGGGACTCAGGCTCATAGTGCTATGAATAATCAACTTTATGTAGTGAAAAAATGCAAAAATGGATCTGTCATTAACTGTGTAACTACTAAATACAAAGAAATGTGTTTATTGAACCCAAATAAAACTATCACAGAGATAGGAAACCCAGTCTTCAAAATATGTATGGAATAGCTAATTATGCTTAATTATTTTTTTTTCACTTTATTATATTTTAATGTATTAACAAATAGGAAAAAAAACCTATATGAGTTGTGGAAAACTTCTTGGTCTTATAATACAGAAACAAATGTTCTCCTTTGCTTTCTTAGAAGCATTTAAAAACTTGTGTAAATTGATGCCTATGTAAGTTAGATCAAAATTACAAGGTGCTTATATAGCTTGAGTTATAAGATATCAATATAACCTGACATATCTATATAACCTGATACCAATATAACCTAAATCATTACTTTTTATATATCTATATAACCTGATACTTATATAACCTGAATCATAGTTTTCTATAACTATATAGTCTGAGTCATAACTTTTGTACCTATATAATGTGATATAAATAACTTTTTATACAATGTAATGGCTAGTATATTGTTAATTAGTTGTTTAATGCTGAATAGACAAATAAAGAAGAAAAAACTCACCAGGTGGATAGCTTTAGAGATAGATAAGAATAGTACTAATGAAAAATTAGCCAGTGCAAAGCCAATTAGCCACAAAACAAAGAATTTAGGCCAGTTAAGACCGGACAAACCAAGGAATTGCTCATGCTCTGAAGACAAAGTTGAAAAGTTCAGATGTGAAGACGACATTGGAAGCCTTCATCAAAGACCCCCAAAAACTCCTGAATTGGGGAGGCGCAAGCACAGTGCAAAAGAACAATTTATAACCATGAAATCATCTTATGTAAATTTGTTCCAGTGTGTATGTGGTGATGTTCTAGTGACACAGTGATACTAAGCAATACTTACTGTACAAATATACCACAGTACTTGACAAAGGTGAGTGAGTTAGGGGGAGATATCCCCATCACCACCAGTGCTGCAATAAACAAATACCTGCTCTATAATCCACGGGGATTTATTTCCAGCCTATCTTTTGTGCATCAAAATAATTAATGGTGTGGAAAAAAACCCCCAATACTAGTTGTTAAAGTCTAAATGAAATAAAATTGACTCAAATTAAAGCGTCATAAAAAACATTGTAACCATTATTCAAATAAAAATTAACAATATCCTGTAGGAAAACAGAGCTGGAATAGTCTAAGCTAGTAATTTCTGTAACAAAGGACATGCTAATAAAATAAGAAGCCTCAAAGTAAATTTGGCCCATCACAGCAAAACACAATATTGTAAGTACTTATTTTCTCCATGAAGAGAAATTACTACAAAACTATCACATGCAAATTATAGGGACATATTATATTAAAGATATTTATTATTAGGGTTATTAGTTTGCATAAGATACCGGACAAAGGATACAATTTGAGAACATCCTTACTTCCTGTTCATAAACTATTTTTAAATTATAATGTTTAGAGAAGCCAACAAGTTTTGTTATGCCTCAACAATGGTTGTCAGAGGCACCTGGGGGAGAGGTTGTACATGTGCCATGTCCTGACATGGGACAGGCAGTCAGCAGGAACACTGAAGACACTCTCCAGCCAGATGGCAAAAGGTCTCCAGCAATGGACTGCACTGGGACACTGGACTGGGCCAAAGTCTCCTGTCAGCAGGCAGACTTGGGGAGGAGCCAGAGGCATAAAAAGTAACTGCACCCCAAGCTCCGCAGGCTGTTCTGTCCTTCACCTTTTCACTCTATGGGGGCTTTTTGAATTTGCTTTTGGAGTCCTGCCTTTTGACTCTGCTGCCCACTCTGGCTCTTGCTCATCCTCACATCTGTCCTGCCTCCCTGTGTCCCTGACCAGCACCCGACCTGCTTCATCTCTGTGTGCCTGCCTGAGCCACCTGCATCCAACCCAGACCACCTCTGAGCCTGCCCACCGTCCATCCTGACCATGACCCTGTCCAGGCTCCTGCACCTCCTGCCCAAGTGCCCCCCACCTCGTGTCCAGTTGCCTGTGGCCACAGGAGCCATACAGAGGCAGGCAGTGTGCACAGCCCCTCCTCAGGACATCGACAGCGCTGCTCGACCTCCATTGGTAACACCCTCTTTTTCCCTCTTTTCCCCTCTTTCTCCCTCTCCCTCTTCCTCTCCCTCCCCTTTTTCTTCCTCTTGCTCTGACTTTTTAGCCCTCTTTCATGAGGTACTCCTTTTTATTTTGCTCTTTCGTTACCGATAAACATTTCTCAGATATTTAATTCCCAACCATCCATCATTAAAAGAATTTCCTGCAGTTTCCCACAGTGGAACGTGAAAATAAGTGCTGTCAGGTGTTTGTTTTTTTTTTTTTTTTTTAATATTTCACATTGACAACATCTCTTTTTCTTCTCAGACATAGATAAATCCAGATTTTTTTTTATAATGGTGTCATTAAAACAAATGAAGAAAATCCAGACTGACTATATAACTCTCTGAATAATGAAACATCAAGGTGAACAAGAATCTGTAGGGTGGGATGGCATCCAGAGGGATGCGGAGAAGCTTGAGAAGTGGACCTATGGGAACGTCATCAAGTTTAGAGAAATCAAATGCATAGTGTTGCACCTAGGTTGGGACAACCCTTGCTGTCAGCACAGGTCGGAGGATGAACAGATCATGAGCAGCTCTGCCCAGAAGGACGGGGAGTGGATGAGAGGCTGGGCATGACCTGGCAATGTGCACTCCTGGGCTGCATCTAAAGCAGCGTGGGCAGCAGGGTGAGGGAGGTGATTCTGACCCCTCTACTCCGATCTTGTGAGACCCCACCTACAGTGCTGCATCCAGTTCTGGAGTCCCCAGCACAGGAAGGACATGGACCTGTTGGAGTGAGTCTAGAGGAAGGCCACCAGTTTGATTAGAAGAATGGACCACCTCTCCTATGAGGAAAAGTTGAGAGAATTGGGATTGTTGAGGAAAAGAGTAGGCTTCAGGTGACATAATTGCAACCTCTCAGCACCTGAAGAGAGCCTACAAGAAAGATGGAGAGAGAGATTTTACAAGAGCATGTAGTGGCTGGAAATGGGAATGACTTCAAACTGAAAGATGGGAGGTTTAGATTAGATATTAGGAACAAATTCTTTCCTGCAAGGATGGTGAGGCCCTGGAAAAGGTTGCCCATGTTAGCAAGCGTTTAATATCAGGTTAGATGGGGTTTGAGCACCCTGGTCTAGTGAAAGCTGTCCCTGCCCATAGTGGGGAAGTTGGAAGTAGATGACCTTTAAGATTCCTGCCAGTCCAGGCCATACTATGATTCTATGATGATTCTGTGATTCTATGAATTTGGATTTTTGCAGATATGAGGGTGTTGCGGTGCATTTAATTAATAATAGTGCAGTCTAAATTACCCCCTGCCCTCCTAACCCTTTTGGTTTTTCCCTGGTGGTGGGTGTGCCAACCATTCTGTGTCCCTGTCCAGAAACCTGAAACATTCTGGGTGGGAAGAGCTAACATGAATGGCAAAGCCTGTGGTATCTCAACCCTGTATCATGTATCAGATTTCCTGTGTATTGTCCTTCTGTCTTGGTCACTCCCTCCTTACCTGGTATTGGTTATGGCTTACCCTTGCCCCTCCCCATGCTCCTGATACAAAAGCTGAAACCTGAACCCCAGAGGATCTCTCCGGCGCTCTCTCTAGAGCAATAAACATCTACCATCAACCCACGTGAGAGTCACTCTTTCTTCTTCCACGCCGATCTACGCTTCAGCCTGAGGTTCAGACCCTCTAAACCAAAGGATACAAACTTTCTATTTGGACCGGTGATTCCAGACACCACCATATGAGGGAACGTTAATTGAAAGGGTAAAGGCGAGAAAATGTGTGGGTTTGCATAAAGACAGTTTAATGAAAAAAGTAAAAGCTGTACATACAAGCAAAGCAAAACAAAAATTCACCTACTGATTCTCATTAGCAGGCAAATGTTCAGCCATCCCCAGAAAGAAGAGTTCTAGCATGCGTAAGGGCAACTTGGGAAGACAAATGCCCTCACTCTGAATGTCCTCCATTTCTCCTAAGATGTCAACCTTTTACCAACGTCATGTACTTATTATTATCTATAGACACCTCAATGTAATGTCATTGATAATTTATTTTTATGTATTTATGCTATACCAGAGAACTATGTGCTGTCTTAGAATTCTTTCATTGTCTCCTGGGATGATCAAACCCTTAACTGAATAACACAAGTTGCAAGTTTCAAAAAAATAATTAAAAAAAAAAAAAAATAGAGAGAAAAACTCTAAGCTTTTGACATTATATTTCAGTAAGTGTTTAAAACTGACAATCTTGGGTTTTAACTAGAAAGATTGTGATACTAATAATGCTATAGATATAATGCAGTGTAAATAGTGTAATCTTACAGGAAAATGTAGGCAGAAAGGAAGTAGCAAGAAAATACAAAGAAGCACAGCTGATAATCATTTCAGTGATTTAGGGTCAGTTTCTAAGAAGCACTTTTCTGAAAGGCTGAGAATATTGTTAGAAAACATAAAATATTTTATTGTTTTTCTGAGAAATAGATAAAAAATTTGCATTTTCTTCACTGTAAAAGTAAAAAGATTGGACTTCAATATTGATACAAAAATACTAATTTCCACTATATATTTACCTTTTTATATATATTTTCTTTTACTCATTTCACCTGAAAATTGAAACCACCTCTATCTTACAGGGAAAATGAAAAAAAAAAAATCAGAGAAACACTTTCTTTTTTGCAACTATATGAATAACAGATTTCTCAAGACCAATAATTTCATTTTTGAGCTTAACCACTAAGAAAAGGATTGTTTTCATATGCTTATTTATTGAAAGTTTGGGTTTGTTTGGGTTTTTTTTGTGGTTTTGGGTTTAGTTTTGTGTTTTGGTTTGCTCTTTTACCCCCAGCTTTCCAAATGCTGGTATTTAAATAACTGGAATTGTTTTGGTATAAATTATGTAGTTTGTATTCTAGATGTGGTCTACAATTCTGATAAGACTCAAAGAAACAGCATATTAAAAATTCCAGTGTTCTTGCATACCTGAGAGAAGATAGAGATTCCAACAGTTAAATAGTTGCTGTTGCAGTAAAACAGATCCTTACATTGGTGAGAATAATAATATATGTTGTTTGATGTTTTCCTGCAACAAATTCCTAGAAGGCAGTCTTTTACACTGATGTCTGGTGATTTTAAAGAAAGATCAAGAGCACAGAGTGTTTCCTTTTCATTTCTTCAGATAAGAAATTCCCAGATACAGACAAGTCCAACTCCTTTATTTAGTGCAGCGAGCAGTTCATGTTTGTTTTTTTCTCTAATGGAAACTAAATTAATATATCTCACATCTTTTCTTCTGATAATTATGCGTATGTTTAGAATGTTTACCCTTGAATAACTTCCATATTGCACATACAAATTGCAATCTGACAGCTTGTTTAACTAAAGACAATTGCAGTTCGGTTGGAAATCTCATTTCTAAATGGCACTGTAATGAGAAATTTGCAGGGCAGTTTTTGGGTTACTTTGCTTTAGGTTTAATTTTGAAATGACTGATTGAAGATCAGGATTTACATGCTTCTTAATCACAACTAATGAGTTGAATAAAGACTTTTATTTTCTTCTACTTTATTCTTGGTGTGGGAAGTATTTTTCTTATGTTCATTTAGGGCAAAATTTGAATAGATAACTATTTCCAAGCTACAAGAGTCATAGTTTTATTTATCTGATAGATTGTTTTCCAAAAAATATTTGCCTTCATGAGAACAAAAAGGAGTTGGTTTTTTTGTTTTTTTTTTTTATATATTATTTTTAGGATGAAGTTCAGATGGTAAATTATTTGAAGTTACTAGTAGGTAGGTCTTTTGTAGGAGAAAGGTCACCATTTGATCCCTTTTTTCTCTCTGTAGGAAACTCATTCAGTGCCCCCACTTTTATGTCTTCCACTAATCTGAATTCTGTTTCACAAGGCTTTCCTACCAAGGTCAATGGATTTTGCAAGACAATATTACAATCTGTTCCCTTTATGACTCAGCTATGATAAACTGTTCCAGGAAGGTGTAAAGAGAAAAGACAGTACAAGAAGTCTTTCTGGTCTCTGCTTCCTACTACACTGTTCAAAGACACTGGAACAGCAACACAGATTTAAGAAGTAACAGAATTCCTGCACTTGGGCTGCATGCACATATGTACAGGAGGAAGAATTCAATATCTTATAATCACTGGAAATTATATTTGATAGTTCAGTTACTTTAGTGATGCACTCATTCCATGGCTGTGGCAATTTAGTACATATGTGGCTTGTGGTTGGTTTGCGGGGGGGGGGGGGGGTTATTTGCCCATCACATACTGCAGATCTTTGTTGCTACCTCTGCAAATGAGTCAGAAACTTTTTTCTTCAACACTTTAAATACAAGCTACCACACGAAAAAGTTTTTGGCAATTTTTTGTTTGCAGTCATCTACAGCTTCAGAAAGATATATCAATTTATTGAAAAATATGTGTTTGCAATATTTATAAATACTATTTTCTACCTTTGCTTTTTTTAATTTATTTTCTGTATTATTAACCCAATGCCTATTAGTGAAAGATTAAAAAAGAAAAAAAAAAAACAAAACTTTGATCATGTTAGATTAACAAATGCAGAAGGAAGCCTAAAGAATGTTTGGTACAAACACTGATCTTCTACATGTCTCTCACTCAAAACATAAATTCCTTAGTTTAACTTTGGGTAGTTTACTTCCAGATGAAAGAGCTAAAATCAAATTTTAACTTAAATATCATTTCCCCTTCTTTTGCATTTTCATCTTTTTCTTATGCTATGATTTAACAAAGACAATGAGCCTTTGAAATGACAAACAAAATACAGGTATACCAATGGAATTGCCGTTATCCCTTTTAATGAATCAAATTTCCCTTCCATGAGTAGAGTGGTACTTTAACTGCTTTTTCTTTTAGTAATAATTGACACTTAGAGGTTTCTAAATCCCTGAGAGCAGCACAGGAGACCTTGGGTAATAAGATGCTTATTCCACAGGAAGAAATCCCACTGTGAGACAACCCAGCTGGCACTGGGAGCCATGGCAGTGCCTGACACCACAGCAAATGCTGCTTTGCATTGCCTCAGAGCCCCTGAAATTAATTCCACCATAGATTACAGGGAAGATGAGGCCCTAAGAACCAGATTTCTGGCAACTGGGGAAGACTAGTTAATACTAAATAATAAAATACTTTACAGATTGTCCTGGATCATATTAAAGAAATATTTAGATCTAGGTGATAAATAACAAATAGCCTCTATGCATTTTAGTCTCTGATCAGTAGATGAAAAGTGTCACAGAACCTGAAACATTGATACATTGCTGAAATAATTGCCTGTTATTATCACACAAAGTTTTCTAGAAAGTCTTAGCGGTTTCTGACCCGTGATACTGACAAACTTCCTACTAATTATTCATTCCATTATCATGAGCAACATAAAAGAAATAAAGTAAAAGGTATAAGTGAAATTTAGAAAGAAGAAAAATCAATAAACAATGTAGCCATCTAAAGAAATGTAGAAAGTAAAAGTAAAAAGAGATAGCAAATTTAACTATATTTAAACCTAGTGACCTAAAATTCATTGATGTTATATATCAATAAGTGTCTTATTTTTAGCCTGAATAGTAAAATATACCATATATCTATTGTGTGAAGGTGACCAAATATTCAACAATCTAGCTGGTTTTTGAAAAACAATATTGAAAAGTAAAATACAAATATTACCATACTGTTTTCCTCTAGTTGGGGAAAGGATTAAATGCATTAAATTTATTTCGAACCACTTCTAGTGAATGTAACAAATTTGCATACATCTAAAGTATAATATCAGCAGTTAGGAAGCCTTTATTTAATGCAGATTCTTTCATTGCAAACCTATGTAAAATATGAACAAAATTCCTAAAACAATTTCCATAAACAATGAAGTTAAAAAAAAAGGCTTAAAATTTTGATGTACACTTCCATTAAAAATTCTGCTAGATGGAATCTTAAATAGTATCTAAAGTCTCAAGTTAAAGGTTCAGGTTAAAAAGTTATATTTAACAGAATAAACTACAGAGCCAAGTACATGTAGAAAGGGAAAAGATTTTATTTTACTTTGTTTTCTGATCTGGAACAAGTAACCTGTGAGATCAGGTTCTCCCCTCAGGGAAAGTGAAGATTTGCATTATGGCTTTTTATGTGGTCATCATCACCATATTTTTGAGATACTTCATCCAAAAAAAGGTCAAGGCTTTCCTTTGCCTAGACAAGTTAAAATTCTTAGTGTATTTCTCAAGTACAGAAATAATGTCACAATCTCAGAGGCCAAATGTGGCAACTTTCAATTCACGAGAAAATTGAAAAGGTATTGAAAAGGTATTGAAAAGGTACACCTTTTTGAAAAAGAATTTCACAACGACACTTTTTAGCTTTGTATTACAGTGGCAAGATTTTAAATTTCCTTTATCTAACAGAATGCAGAAAGATAGCATTATCATTCACTCCTGAATACTTTGGTTTATATTTCACTTATCTTCAGCCAGATGTTGTATGCACTGCTATCCGATAAGTACTTCAGTTGGCTACAGCAGGGTGCTAATAACATTATGGTTGTAGGTTCAAGCCCTATGAAGGTCATTTACTTGAGAGTTGGACTTGATAATACTTGAGGGTCTCTTCCAACTCAAAATATTTTGTGAAATACCACCATTTTAAAAGGAAGATACCATTTTAACTTTAACCTGTACAGAAATTTCACAGAGAAAAAGCAGAGATTCTGAAGCAAAAAACTTACTATTCCATGATTGATTTTAAATACTGATTTTTCACTACTGTAAAATTATTGGCAAATGCATTTTTCCTAATTTAGTAAGTTAAATTTTTGAAGCAAGGGTCTTTGAATGAATTTTCTCTCAGGTATGTATATTTTTATCTTCCAGCCTGTGCCATTCGCAATGCCTTTTTCTCTCCATATACTCTAAGAAACCCAGTCAATGAAATCAACCATTTTGATTCTTAACTATTTCATTCAGTCCCAATGATGATAGCATTGTAAGTCCTCATATTCTTGAAAATCATTTTATCAATCATATTCATTCTCAACCTCCATATTGTGGTGCCTCCTATTAGTTAGCATTGTAATAGCTGAGAAATATCCTTATTTAGCATGTTTGTAATAAAAATAATCAAAACCAAATGGCTCACAAAATATTCATCTGCTTGAATGATTTTTGATGGATCAACAGGTCCTTATAAATGTCTAGTGAGGAAAAATCCATAATGCATGTAAGCAATCTATCACAGGTTTTAAAAATAGCTTATGTTTTTCCTAATCTCTAACTAAAGTCTCATTTGATGCAATTTATATCCATTACTTCCAGTTCACTTGACTGTGGGTATGCAAAACACTTTATTTTTTATCTTTGGTGTTTGCAACCATACTTTTGTGTATTTGAAAAAGGTTATAACCTCCTCCCTGCCTCTCCACCCATGTAAGTCCAAATGCTTTCAGACTGTTCTCGTAAATTAGATTTTTATAGCCCTGGCTTTCCTCAGCTGATCCACACATTAGAGACAGAATACACACTATAATTTAACAAGTTCAGGTACAGAAGAGCCATTACCCTTACAGACACCACATAATTGTACACCTCAACCTAATATTTATCTTTATTTCAGAACAGCAAACTAGTTCAATAGTACATCACCACAGTTTAGTTTGTATCTTAATCCCCAAAGCCTCCTCTGGAGATTGCAATCTACCATCACTTTGCTCTTCCAGTTTCTGAAATCATTTGTTCCCTAAGTATAGAATTATGCCTTTGACAGCATTAAATTATTTTTTTCAGTGTCTCAAAATTATTGAAATTCTAATCCAGTCCTCCTGAAACTGAATTTTCCTCCAATGTGACAATGTATACAGATGTAGCAAATATTAATAGAATACTGCATAGCATTGAATAGTACTGGATAGAACCCAGGGGGAGAGGATCTCAGTGGGTACTTCCAGTTTAAAGTGAGCCATTGCTAACACATTCGAAATATAGTTTTGCAGCTATCAGTTCTAGATTAATTATTTGTCAAGGATTAACCTTTGAAAATTCGAAGGTGCTATGATATAAATCAAATGGATAAAATGTTTGTTGGTCCACAAATATTTTTAATGTGTGTATTTTCTCTTCCTGTCTAATGGCTTGTGGTTTAAATTTTGAAACTATGTACTCTCAACTAAAGCAATTTAATTTTAATATGCGTGTAACAGTATAAAGGCATTTATTTTGTCATAGACACTGTTGTTTTTTCATTAAATATCCATATTTCTATACATTAAATATAATTTCTCTTATAAAGTTTTAGACAAGAATGAAAAAAAAAAATCAATAACTTTAAAAACATTTTACTATCCTGGTGTCTTGGTTTGGGAAGACAGGTATCTGCCAGATAAA
>VXBN01001276.1:557226-615281 GCA_013397395.1 Sinosuthora webbiana | reverse complement strand
TTTTTTTTTTTTTTTTTTTTTTTTTTTTTTTTTTCCTTAATAGGGACAAATACTAGACTTGCATAGGAAATTCAAAAAGAGGGCAGCAATTGCACGGCTCTAGTGCATTTGTCCACAATTACAGTTAAAAATTTAGGGATAGTGTGAGAGATAATTTTATTGCCTTGCGGAATATTAGAAGGTTTTATTATATGGTTTTAAAAATAGTTTTATTTGATGATTTTTTGAATTGAAAAATCATTCAGCTATGAGAATAATGTATTTTAATACTGGATTTTGAAATGCTGGAAAATTTATGTTTCCTGATTTCAGGAATAAAAGGATTGCAAAAAAATTCCCAAACCACAGCTCTACATGAAAATAGATAAAGGGGTATTGAAAAGCATTAACTTGAATCAATATTCTGGAAAATACAAATACGAAGTAAAACACAAGAAATTATGCAGTTGGGAAGGAATAATAAGACTTTCTAAAGGAACAGTGCATGAGTGGGGAAAATATATAACTGGGAATTGCTTCAGCTATGTGGTAAAGTTGGTTATTCCATTCCCAAATTCAGAGTTTAACTGCATCCTGAATTACCAAAGTCATTTAGGTTACACAGAGGGAGTGAAGTTTTCTAGTACTTGCCAAGGGAATGAAGTTTTTTAGTACTTGCCAAGGAAAATCAATAACCTGTGTCAGGTATGAAGCTGCACTTAGCTAGTATTTTTTTCTGATCATTTGCTTTAGTAAATATTTTTTTCATGGCATATTGAAATTACCCTAAAGTTTCCACTTTGAGAAATTGACCTGTTCTTTTAGAGTTGCTTAAAAATATCAGTCATTGATGTTTTGATGAGTGGCACATTATCCTTCTTGACCTCAGCCTTCCCAATTGCACTGCAACTGCCCACCATACACTTCAAGGCCCCAAAAGTACTACAGGCACCACCAGCCATCCCCACATGTGCCCCCTGCTCTCCCTCCCTCTAACGCCACATATCTAAATAATTAAGCATAAAACAAATTAATTAATTTGATTTTCTAGTACCAACTCTGGTTGTTTTAAGATGTCAGAGCAGTGGAGTGAACCACAGCCATCTTATCACTTACATCCAAAATTACTGCATGAAGTTAACATGGCTGAGTTCGGTTAACCATGTTAAGTGGAAAGCACATAGGAGGAAACTGATATCCCAGTACTCTAACTGCTGCTACTGAGTCAGTGATGCAAGTTCCAGATGTAGCTTGCTCAAAGCAAGGTCAAGAAGTACTTCATGGGCTGGACTGTGTGCTATATACTTATTTTACATCCCCCAAACTATATTCTTATGTTCCAGATTACATGCAGTGTAGTTAAAGGCTATAAACCATTTGCTATTGATAAGAACCAAGCAGCATGGAGCAATAAAAGTATAGACTATGTCCAACAGAGAAATCAAGAAAAACCTTCCAAAAATGGTAAGTAGCATCAGGATGCATAAGCATTTACATGAAAACTCATTTACAACACTGGAAATTTTGCTACTGTTCATGCCCTAAAGTCTCACTGTCTGGGCTGGGTTTAGCATCAGATGCTAAGTTAATCAGCCTTGTAGAGCAGCAAGATACATGAACTTGAGGTAACACAGTTTTATGACTTCCTGGCCATATTTACTTCAGACCTAGCCAACTCTAATCTGACTGTGACTATCTGATGTGTCAGAACAATAAGCAAATAGCCAGGTTCAGATATGTCACCAAGCATCTGTCTCTCTCATTCTATTTCAGTTATGTACTAGTGTTTTGCACAGCTTTTCAGTTCTATTTTTCCTTTCTCTTTTCTGTTTTAGACTTCAGTGAATGTGTGCCCCATGGCCACCCAAAGGTTTCAGTAACAATTGGCATTTCCTTCAAGAGTCACCAAGCAGAGACAAGTTTATTTGGAGGAGAGAATGGCAGAAGTATAAAAACAATCTCTGCAGTCACAATAGCCCTGATAAGAACAGGTTCCTAAATAAGTCCCACTGAGGTTATCAGACAGAAGGTATCACCTTGGGAAATGGATCTCAATGTCACAGGGCTTCAGACTGCTACAGGACTCCTAGAAGATGGGAAGTCAGTGGTCGTATGCGCACACCACAGACAGCCGTACAAAATCCCTGAGGAATCAGAGATTCTCTAGACTAATGTTATACATGTGATTCCAGCAGTCTGTCAGGAAGATGGGGACCTGTCAGTTTCTCCATAAATCCTTCCTTTCTGTGAAGACTTTTGACACACTTTTGTCCTCTGCAGGAAGTCTGTGCTGACAGTTTCATTTTGAAGTGATAGTACACATTTTTAAACAATATTATCCACAAAGTTCCAGATTTTTCATACACACCCTTATTGCCCAATCAGAAGCCTAAAGTCTGAGCTGCTGACCTTTTAATATTTTCTTCATCTTTGTTCACTTCACTGCAATACAGTACAAGAACCAGCAAACACACAACTGTGATTGGGGAAGGGCAAGACTCTGTTTTACACTTGGAAATCTGTTCCTGCTGTTGCTGTGGCTGCAGATTCAGTTTTGTTAGAAAATAAAGCTTTAGAAAGGCACATCATACCCAAGAAAGCCAGCATGAATCCAACCTTAATAACATTTCTAAACCCATACCCCCTGTGATCCACCTTTCCTAACTTGCTCATGAAAACATTCTAATTAACTCCACTGTGCCTTAGATAGCTGAACAGAAGACAGGACTGAGAAAATTATGATGTACCCTTTCTCCTTTCACCTTTTGTCTTTTGATAGTGAAATACTTTGCTGTTCCTTTCTTATAAATATTTTGCTTTTCCAAATACTGCAATAAACCTTCAAGAAGAGCAGCATACCAAACAGAGAAAAAAGATACCCTCATCTCCATCCTTCATGACAAGTCTGAAGGAAAGGAAGAGTACATGGTGTCATGTGTCTAATGACATGTTATGTTATATATCAAAATGACTAAAGTTATTTTTAATCTCTTGCATCCCATTATGCTTTATCATAATTGCAGATCTGATTTAACACCAAATTTAGATTCTTGCTCTCTAAATCTTCCTGAAGAGGGAAAATGCAGAGTGAGGTTCTGAGCTCCTCCCCGTGGTATCCAGTGACAGAATGTGTAGGAATGCTTTAAAGCTGCATCAAGGGAGATTCAGAATGGACATCAGGAACCTTTTTATTTTTCTCCAAAAGGTTGGACAAACACTTGTCAAACACTCTAGTCTTCCTAGAGGGGTGGTTGATGATCCAAGCTTGTTAATGTTCAAGAGGCATTACAACAACACCGCTGACAATATGCTGTAACTTTCAGTCACACCTGATGCGGTCAGGCAATTGAACTAGGTGATTGTAACTTCACTATTCTATGCTATTCTGTTATATTCTAAACTTGCAAAGATGTAATTTATAGATTTTTTTCAGTATTTTGTTAATATTTCTGTAAAGTATTTATTTTCTCAAAATGTCATTATAGTCCTAATTGAATTAAGACAACTGGAACTTTAGACCACCATATTTTATCCTACATTCTTCTCGTACTCTCAGTGTAAAAGCAATAATTGTAAACTGCAATATTAAGAAAATTATTCAATATTTTGTTAACATTTTCAAGAACGGTACTTGTTACCTTTCAAGGAAGCAATTAATCCAAAAACAGTGAATATTAGAATGAGTCATAAAATTTCTGAACACAATAACCCTTTTTATTTCTATCTTACCATACTCACAAATAAGATAATACCTGTCAGGGTGACACTGAAATCATTTTTACATTGAAGTGTATTGCTTAAATTAAAAATGTGCACTCTTCAAATCATTAGTGAGTTGGGAGGCAAAGAAATTATGAATTAGTTATTGTCTTCTTGTCAGTTTTTGAACAGAGGAGAGTAATTAAATTGTGAGCTACAGAATTATTGGCCAGGTATTTGACACTTGCAAATTTATGCAATTCAAGGAACTGTGATATTACTCTCAACCCAAATAGATATCCAGTTCATTTAAAGAAATTATAGGCAACAAAGTATTACTCTTTAGTAGAGCTAAGCAAGAGATAGGTTATCTTTCTATGAACAGATTTTAAACATATTTCTGTTTTCCACTGTGAGGAAAACAAGATTTCAGAAGTCTTGTGTTAAAAATTCTTCCAAGAAAACATTCTTAGAATAGCTCAACATATAAGGCACTTGTAGATTTATGCAAAATGAAGGGTTCTATTCTCTATTATATTGATTCTTTGACTATCTATATAAATTGAACAGGTATAATAGAAGAGTTTTTGGAAAATGAACCTACATGAGGGAAATATTCAAAAACTTAAAGGGCATCTGTAAAACTGCTACCCAGTCCATATTCTACGGTTTGTTTTTTTTTCTTTATACCAAATAAGAATCCAGATAATAGCAGCCACAAAATCAGTCTGGTTTTGATTGGATTTCTTTCCTGGTCTGAGGAAACACCTAAAAATTATTTTCTATTCATCAGAATTTTCCAAATAAAAAGACCACAACAGTTTTTCATAGGTCCTAGTTTTCACAGAAGATGTATATAAGAACTCATTTCTAAAATATAGAAGTTTAGGACCTGCAAATCTGATGTTGATAGTTTGTGCGAATTCTTTGACTGCAGCAATTAATACAGGCAGAAAAGCTATCATACATTTTAAAAGTGGGATTCTTTTGTTCTTTATGAGGAAACCCTATTCAAATAATTTTAAACAAAGTAAAATGTACCCTAAAATTTTCTGATTTTTAATCATCCCAAAATCCGAGATAACTATTCAAGTTTTCTAAATAATTCAAATGCTTTATATTAGTCTTAAACTTCATGTAACCTTTGGCAATCAATGTAGTTGAAATCCTTTAACTGGAAAACTCAATGTCTGTTTGGGTCTTTGCTGTTTGAGCAAGATAGCCTGGGGCAGACTCTGAACTTATCTTGATTCGCATAAAAAAATTATGGACACAATAACCACTTAACAGTTTCTTCTTAAGTCTTGCTCCCAGAAAGGTATTTTTCTGCTCTTTTTAATACCCTTTTCTCCACACACAGTAGTACAGAATTTAAAAAAATATTTATCTCAAAGTTTATTAATAAACCAAAGAATAGAAACTCCATAAGATATTTTAAGAGCAGGATGGACTCATTATTACAGATGAAATTCTTGGGTGCTTGTCTTTAACTTTTAGAGAATTATGAAAGACATTATTTTCTCACAAAGATGTATGAATACACTCATGGTCCCCACAAATCCCTAGAGAGGTGAAGTGAAAAAAAGCTTTCCTAAAATGAAGAGGTAGAGAATGAGATCTGAAATTTCTCAGTTCTTTTTCTTGTCCTTACACTGATGGTTGTTACTGAATTGGAATTGTTGTGTATTTCAGACTGAGTATGATCTCAGATGGAAGAGTGGTGTAATTGAGCACCACAGCCTTTTAATTCTCCTTTCTCCTACTGAGAGATAGTTCTGCAGTCCAAATGAGGATATTTCTTTTCTGTATGGTCTTGGACTTTTGAGGCATTACCATGCATATATTTCTCTCTCTATATATAGTGAATTTATCTCCAAATTCCTTGAAATGTAAACAAAGAGATAAAACATTATGGTTCTTAGAAATGTACTGCCTAGAAATGAAAGATCCATCTCCCAAAATGAAGCACATATTGTTGGCTTAGATACCCAGGTGTTCCTGTAGCTATAATACTGGATTTGCTCCCATATAGGGAAATGACAGGAGCATTGTTCTGAGTTGGAGGGACATCTGTGTCAGACAAAGGACAGCTGAAGTTGCCCCTGAGGACTATCTCAGTAGGTGCTACTGTGAAATGAGTATTTTAGATTCTAATCCAAAAATTAGAGTCCTAAAAATTTAGAAGAATTTAATAAATTTACACAGAGACAAAAGAATCATGAAAACCACTCTTATAAAGTTTAGATACTTCAGACCATTTAATATCTAAGTTTTGAATAAACAATCAATTCCCTTTAGGTTCTGGTTTTTTTTTTAGTGTGTGATTAGTAATTGACATCTCAGTTTACTAATTACTAAAAAAGTTTATTTATCCGGAGTTTGGGCACAACAGTGTTTCAATCCTCCTTTGTAACCATCTGATTTTAACAATGGAGTGGAGAGCAGAAGCTCTTATCTTCTTCCATAATTTAGTAGTTCAGGAACATGTCTGGGATTTCAGAAATTATTTAGGTCAGTGAATCAAACTCTTAGACTTGAAGTGGCTTACAGCTTACTTCAACAACTGCATTGACAAGTGCTTTCCAGCATGGGTTGAAAAATGCCATTGAGAGATTGGTGCTAGGAGGTTATTTCACAGTGGCAGCAGGGATTATAGTCAGAAAGATTTTGCCTGAAATCTTAGTTGCCAATTTACCCAAGGCAGCTTAGCAGGGTTGGTGGTATGTGAGAGGTGAGCACCAATATTACAGAGAATGGGTGAACTTTCTTTTGTAAATACCTGCCCATTTAGCTAAGAACAAGTACAAGAAAAAAACCATGAAAACAAACAAACAAACAAACAAACAAACAAACAACCAAAAAAAAAAAAACCTCCCAACCCAATTCAAATAAAACAAAACAATAAAAATCAAACCCAAAGGACTCCTAACTGTAAATTATCATATCATGAATAAGCAGCACAAAATATGCCAAAAATACACCAAAGAAACTGGGTGAGAAATCTGCAACAAAGGATCTCTTAGCATATTTACAGATAACGACCAGGTTACTTACATGTTCATCCTCATTAACATGATCTTTTAAATCAATACAGTTAATTCCATTTCTGAGACTTGAAAATTTGTAAAGTAACCATGAGACTTTCTTTCAGAAAATAGATAATTGTTGCGGTGCATGTTGCAGTCGAATTTCATCTCAACCCTGTATCATGTATCAGATTCCTGGGTATTGTCCTTCTGTCTTGGTCACTCCCTCCTTACCTGGTATTGGTTATGGCTTACCCTTGCCCCTCCCCATGCTCCTAATATAAAAGCTGAAACCTGAAACCCAGGGGCACTCTCCGGTGCTCTCCTCGAGCAATAAACATCTACCATCTACCCACGTGAGAGTCACTCTTTCTTCTTCCACGCCGATCTACGCTTCAGCCTGAGGTTCAGACTCTCAAACCAAGGATATAACTTTCTATTTGGATTGGTGATTCCGGACACCACCTTAGATAATAAATAGATTGTTGGCTTGTATAAGAAGTTCTAGTTTCACATCTGTATTGGAATATGTTTATTTATTTAAATTCAGGAGTGAGTATGAGCTTGCAATTTCCATAAGGGTCTTACTCTAGCTTAGTGGGAAAATGATAAGGACTGTCCAGCAATCAAAGTCTCAAAAATGTAGCTAAAAATAATTCTGATGTCTTTAACTCTGAATGTGACAGCTATTCATGTTTAAGTCAAAGCCTCCACCCACTACAATGGCAGAATTTTTGATGAAACTCCTAAAATAAATTTCTTAAGTTTTTTTAATTTTTTTCCTGTATAACTTCCCAAACTCAGACTTTAAATCTGAAACATTTCATTTATATATTTATATAGTATATTTTTATTAAAATTAAAGTTGTAGCAGTGCTGCTCTTCCACACACTTTTCTCTCAGGAAGAAAAATTACAAACCTCCTACACACAGGCACAGATAATTTTTTTCTTCAAATAATTTTACATCCTATCAAATCTAGCCCATTTTACATGTGTGTTTTTTCAGTAGTTTTGCAAGTGTAATTTTATAATTAGCCAAACATTCACTACATAAAGGCCATTTTATTCCTAATAAAGGTATGCATTTCAAAGGGACAGGGTCCTGACCCCTCTGTACTCCTCATCAGTTCTCCACCTCAGGCTCCTCTCTGGAATTCAGTGACAGTCACAAAGGTAATGAGGTAGTCTCTTGAGGAAAGGATTTTCTCAGGACTCTAAGGTACTCCAGTTAGTTTCCCCAAAATGCATTGCTTGAAGAGAATGATTCTTTAACTCTTCATTGCCCTGAGGCATTTACCAGGATAATGAGACCAGTCATTCATTTCCTAAGGCAAACTAGAGTCTGTGGAGTGCCAGTGAACCATGGATCTCTTAATGTTGTCCCAGGGAGAGGTGACTGGTTACAGGATGGCAGCTTTTTTCCTCGTTTCCAGCTGCTATATTGCACTGAAGATGGATAAAAATACATTAGATACTTCTCTAACATTATTTTCTCTTGTAGGCAATTGCTGCTGTTGCCACAAGGATCTTAAGGGTTCCAAAGCGAGAAAAACAGTGCAACATGTTTATAAAAAGTTGTAGAGGTCACTGAGACAATCTCTCCATTACCAAGAGTTCTAATAACAATACAAAGAAGTAGCTTGCAGTTTGAGGCACAAAAACAGATAAAAATGCAAGCATACCGACAGCTTTCCATGTCTGTAATCTATTAATAAGGGAAAATAATTCAAGTGATGAGAGGTATTACAATGCTGGTATTACTTGTCATGCACTAGGATATAGAATTGTAAATCCCCTGAGAAGCTTTTCTCTCCAGTTCTGAAATAGTGTCAAAAAAACAGGTAAAGGATTGATCATTGTTTGGAGATTTTTTTAATACATTTTGATTCAATTTCTGAGAAAAATTCTGCAGCATGTTTGTTAAGGTGGTTTGGCTGTGGTGCCTTCTGGATTGAGACGATGCTTTCACTGCCATCCACATTGGAGGGAGCACAAAATATGGCACTTGCTTCAACATGCTCATGATACTTTCAGCTTTACATTAAGATAATGATAATTATTATAATTAAATCTAATGCTTTAGCTAGCTACTATGAGAGGGCCAGTCTGTTCTCCACAGTGAACAATTTGAGAGATTTTCTTTTTTCATGTCTCCCTGGGCATCAGTGATTTACTGCATTTGAAGGCAGACAAGACCTGGTGGGAAATATTCAGGTACCTTTGTTTTGATGCTCTGCTGATGACGTTTTGTTAGAGATTGGCAGGAAAGAGATTACTTAGACTGGAAAATGGAAACAGAGGGGATCCTAAAAGGTTTGGAAAGGTTCTTGGTGTTCTTTGCAAGAATTTTTGAGTGCTTTTTAAACTTTTCCTGGAAGGAAATAAAAAATAAAAGGTGCTGAAAGAGTTTAACTCACATGATATAGCTGTAATTAATAACACAAGAGTTTCTTTGGTACTTGTTTTTGCTCTTATTTTCATTTCTGTTAAGTACACTTGAATATGAACAATAATCCATATCCGTTCATATACGTAACTGTGTCTTTGCACAAGCCTTTTGACTCAGTAAATCCTAAAGAACCAATTGTTTATTACACTAACCTAATATTCCATTTTGGTTTTGGCTGGGATAGAGGCATTTTTCTTCACAGTAACTAACGGGACTCTTTTATGGATTTGTTCATTGTTGACAATATAGGGATGTTTCAGTTATTGCTGAGCAGCCCTTACACAGGGCTCTTCACCCTACTGCACCAATGTCTTTTTCATGGCATCACCTCCTGTAAGGGGGCTGGGTTGCACAAGGAGCTGGGAGGTGACACAGCTGGGAAAGCAGACCCCAACTGACCCAAGGGATATTCCATACCTTAGAGCATCATGCTGAGAATATAGGTGAGAGGAAGAAGAAGAGAGCAGTGGGTGTTTTATGTGATGGTGGTTTTTTTCCCAAGCCACTCTTATGGTGATGGAGCCCTGCTTTCCTGGGTATGGCTGAACACCTGTATGCCCATGGGAAACAGGGAATTAATTCCTTGTTTGGCTTTGCTTGTGTGTGCCACTTTTGCTTTTTTTTTTATCTGCCTTTATTGAAACACAAGGGTTTTCTCACTTTTATCCTTCCTGTTCTCCCCCCCAACCCACCACCATGCAGTGAGTAAACAACTATGTTTGGGGTTCAGCTGTCAGCTGGAATTAAATTAACCATGACAATTCTATTAACTTTATATGTACAAACAGCAACAGATTGAGCAAAATTTTGATCTTAGTGTAGTGAGTTGCAATCATGATAAAAGCTGAAGGCTTTAAATATCATTTATTAACGTAGAAATATGAAAACACTTGAGAATTCCAAAACCTCCAAATGCTATCATGAAAATAAGCTTGTTAAGACACATCAAACCTGATCAAAATCAAAAATTCTTCTGTGGAAAGGAGGACTAAAAAAAACTAAACAATTAAAATTAAACAGAAAATACATTTTGTTTATTAATAGTCTTTTATGGTTTTTATTTTTTCTTTTTGTAAAGTTTATAGGGTATTTTCTTTTTATTCTGTTTCCAATGAAAGCCAAAATGTTATTTATAGATTGTTTTTATCTATTTCTTCTTCTACAAATTTAATTTTACTGGTAGTGTTATAAATAATTTTCAAATAGCTATAGGTGAAAGGGTTTTTCTGTGACTGAAAAACTTTTGCTTGCACATTTTGCTTGCAAGTCCTGAATATTCAGGTTTTGCTTAGCAGGTTTTTCAATGCCTTCATCCCATATAAACACCAGTTATTGTACTTTATAGATGCTCTCATTGCCTCTTAGGGAAAGACTGCATGCTACACACCCATACTTAAACTCTGGAACCTATTTAATGCTTACTTATTTGTTTACTTTGAAAATAATTTGCACAAAGTTAAATGAGCAGTTTTTACATAGTGAAAATATGTTTAATAATTATACATAAATCCCACATTTACCTTTGCTAATTTTTCATATTAATATTTTTAAGTGTGCCTTTTTTTTCCCCCATTCATTTATAAGAATTTAAAATACAGTAACTTTTCAATAAGAGTTATGGGTTAAGAATTAGGGTTGTGTAAACCTTCCAGGATCATTCTCACTGGTAAATGAAATAGTCGTATACTTTTTTTTCTTCATAGACACATACATCTCAGGCAGGGATTCTCTATGACACATTCCTAGACAGAGGGAACTTATTTCAGATACTTTACATACTAATTTAATTGAAAACCAAAGAAACTAGCAAGTTACAGAATCTAAAAGTAAATTGGACAACAGGCCACACTTTAGAGGGTGGTGTTTAATGTTTTTTATTCAGACTGGAAGTCTGCCAAAAAGGGTCTACCTTGAGAATTGAAACTAGCCTCACCCTATCTACTGATATCATAAAGCTGGGTGGTGAGGTGAGCACCTCACTTGGAGGATGGCTAGAAGGGAAGACCACCTTATAGAAAGACCTAAATGGGCTGAAAGAACAGGATGAAGTATAACAAATACAAGAGTAAAGTTCTGCTCCTGAGACAACCAAAGATCAAATTACAGGGTAGAATCTGTGTGGCTGTGAAGCAGACTTGCTGAAAGGGAAATAGGAGTCCTGGTAGACAAGTTGGACATGGGTTAGACGTGGATGCTGCAGCAAAAAAGACAAAATAGTTCCTGGGCTGCACCTGCAGACCAAGAAATGTGATCTTCCCACTCTCCTCAGTGCTAATCAGGCTGGACCTGGGGTGTTGTGGCTAGTTTTTGTCCCCACAATTCAAGAAAGGTACAATGAGATTCTCTGTTCACAAGGAGCCACATGGGGAAGACAAGGGACAATGGGTAAAAGTTGCACTGGGAAAAGTTTCATGTCTACAGAAGAAAGGAACAATCACTCACTGAAACATTTATCTGAGGACATAGTGTTGAACCCATCATTGGAGGTTTTCAAGAAGTGAACAGACATGGCCTAGATAATCTCATCTAGGCTCCTGTTCCCACAGAAAGTTGAACCAGATCTTTTCAGGTTCCTTCCAACCTGGGGTGTTCTCTAACACAATAAAAAAACCTAAACAAACAATAAACAAATGAAACTTCAGCTGTTCCAAAATTTCTCTTGCTCTAAAAATTTTAGAGGTTAAATGTTTTATATGAAACCTTGGCAAGGCTCTTTTTTTGCTGCTGCATTTTCTTATATTAAAGAGTAACATAAAGGTTCTTTGAGGCAAAGGAAGGAGTTTTGAAGAAACAGGTTTTTCTGCTGCCACATAGTCACTAAAGCTGTTAGCTACTTAGGATGGGATGGAAACTGAAATTTTATTGAAGCCGATGTATTTTACAGACATAACAGTTTCAACAGGAATTGTAAGCAGGATGATTTCTTAGGAAAACTGTCAATACCTCAGTATTTCTCAAGAGAGTACACAACAAGAATCTAAAGACAACAGACCAAAAGAAATTGAATTTAAAAGGCAATATTTCTAGCCTGAAAATGGATATTCTTACAAAACAGATCCTCAAATGCATTTAATGTTTTCCTTGTTGTTCCAATGTAACAATATGCATTTTAAAACATAATTTTGTGAAATTACCTCAAGATTGAACACTTAGTCTCTTAGGAACTCTAATACATTATTGAAACTGTCAACTTAGCACAGAATAGATAATATAAGGCAAGAATTACCTGTTTTTAACATAGCTGTGGCTTCCACTCTTATGAGGTTGTGTCATAGTCTGAGATTTCTTTTGGAAAGGGAGTAGAGGGGAGACTGCTTCTGCCTTGCCTTTTGATTAAAACTAGCCTGGTAATATGACCTTCTATATAAAATAATCATTTTACAAGCAAAAATTGTTGGTTTTTCTTTTACCATTAAGAGATGTTATCTCCTGTCAGCTAAACCAAGGAATACAAGTCTTCTCCAGATCAAAACTTCCATCCAAGTACTTCTACACCTATCAGGCTAGGAGATTGCAAAGAGGGACAACTGCAAACCTAATATGTATGTGGCATCAACTTTGAGTTATTTCATTCAATTTAGCTAGAAATCTGTAAGGAATTTTTTTATTTTTTAATTACAGAAAACTGACATTTATTCCTTATGTTGACACAAGGACAATACTAATGTTAATTTTCAGTGCCTTTATGGACCTGCCTTGCATGACCCTGCTGCCTGTTCTAGCTTCTGCAGAGTGGAAACTTGTCACATTGTCCAGGTTACCAAGGAATAATGACTTTACGAGGATCAAAGGTAAAGCTCAGGAAAGTGGAATGATGGAGTTTCTTTGGCAGCACATCCAGAGACTCAGTACTGATTCTGGGAGATTGGAGGGGCCATTCATTTCCCATGCTGCAGAGCACAGAAGCAAAATAATTTCTTCAACTGAGCATTTCAGCAGGTCCAGTTTAATACACAAGTACAAGTTAGTATACAGATAAGGTTAAAAAACAAAGACATGAAGGAAATGCAAGGCTCTTGCCCCTTCTCCTTAGAAGGAAAAGATAGGGATGGGGAAAAAAGGGCAATTTCCATCCTTTCTTAAATGTGCCTGAATAATGCCGAGAGGTTAAATAAGAAAAGGAGACTGTAAATATTTCTGGATGCAAAATCTATATGAAGGGCACAGACACTCACATGCCATCACATTGGAATTTGAAAGTTTAAATTAAATGATCATTATTTTGTAAATTCATAAAATTAATCTAAACACAAAGATTTTTTTCAACATTATCTCACTGTAGGCAAGTTAGGCGAGTCTAATGCCCAAAAAGTACCAAAACTGAAGAAAAAGACAACTCCTCTAAGTTTCCCTTTCTCCCTCAAAGTCATTAATTTAAAAATTATATATTCAGTGGATTACGAAAAGGTCATGAAAAAAAGAGATATCAGATTATTTTGATGCAATATTGATCTTTTTTTCCTAAAGATTTTTTTTTCTGGTTGGTGTCTATACACCACAGGTGGATTTTTTTTTTTTTTTTTAAACTCATTTATTTTTCACTGCTTGCTACAAGAAATGTGCTATGGATCCAAATATAACTGCTTTGATTATACAATTTGTGTGATCCAGGCAGTTAGATTCATCTCTCTGATGGTAAAACATTATAATGTATCTTAACTGATACCTAGGAAATAAGTATTCTTGGAAAAATGCAAGCCTATTGAAGCTTTGAATTTCAGCTAAGGTTTTATTTAGTCAAATAAAGCAATTAAACTTCAGTGAAGGGTTATAAAATCAAATGATGATGCCGTGAGTTTTAGTGATATAATTTGCAGGTGTTATGAACAATATGCTCTGCACAGTTGGTAGGCTGGATAGACCAAATGGAAGAAAAGAGAAGTCGCTGCTTTTAAGATAAAAATAAAATCACTGAAGACGACTATAAATGGAATTGCACTAGGCCGGGAAAGTAAAGGATAAACATCAATTATTCAGATAACTGTGCTCTTCATGGCAAGATCAGTTACATCCATCACAGTCTTAGGACAACAGACTTTTCTTTTTAAAAGCTTACTTGATATTTGTCATGATAAAACTCATTTATCTGTATTTCTTTTCTGTATGTTCTGTATTTATTTTCCATATGTTAATGATTCAGAATTATCAAGATTTAACCATTTGATACCCATTTCAGGTCAACTATTCTCAAACATGTTTCAAAAAGAGGGCCAGTGAGCAAGTTTCAGCATTATTCTGATAATATTCCTGTAATGAAAGTATCTGCATAAAATTAAGTTGTGTGATTAGGTATAGTACTTGCTGTGCAAAAATAATACAATTTTACTCTTGTTCATTGCACGATCAGTATGTTGCTCAGGGAGCAGCCTGGGCAGTTGTTCTATTGCCTATTATTTATATGATGCAAAATTCCCTTGACTTGAGAAAAGGACTTGCATCATTGACTTCAATGGGATTTGACAACAATAATACACCAGAATGTTGCATATTCAGATGGGTCAGAGATAGAGCAATCTGTTTTGCTCTCAGCTGTGCAGTTACCACATTATTGCTACACAGACTAGAATTCATTTCCTTCCAAACAAAACATGCCAATATGAGCCAGAAGTGCATCTTTCTCTTAAAAAACAAGCAAGGACCCTCACCCTCGATTTTTCTTTAGGATTGTGTAATAATTAGTAAATGATAAATCTGAGTAGTTTTGACATCAAGAAGAAATTTGATAGTTCCAAACCAGACAAACATATAATCAACTTAAAACAGTTGACACTAGAGATCATTTTGACCAGATCAAATAGATATTGTATACATAATTATGTTATATAATAATTATATGTGAATATATGTATTTACATAAATCCAAAATATTTTGTACTGGTTATGTGTTAATTAGGAAAACACAGACACAGACATATATTGTGTGTTAAGATAGTCTTACTGGAGGGAGATGAAAATCAACCCGGTAATTTTCATTTCTATCTACCTGCAATTAAATAAAAATAGAAAGATGGAGTAAATTATGAAAGTTGTTATTGTACACGCATAATAAAATACTGTTCATTTCAGCTCTGTGACAAAGCATAGGTCAGCAAAAATCACAATTTGTTATAGATGTCGACTGATATCAATACTGTACTGATATCATGTGCAACACTGTATGTGACAAGCCAAGGACTTCTTAAACAACATGCTAGCAGACTTATTGATGCAATGTTTTGTCTTCCTGAAATTTAGGAAAAGGAAGAAAAGTAGTGAAAAAACAAATTTAATTTTCTTTTTTTGAAAAGCACTATCTAATTAGAAGAAAGACAAATTGAGAGGATTTTCAATCCCCAACACTAAGGCGTTACCTATGCAGATTTCTGGCAAGAAACAGGCTTTACAAAATGGAGAGTAATAAAAGTTCTCAAAGAAAGAATGAAAAACAATGAAAGTAAGAAGCAGAAAAGAAATACAAGAATGAATTCACTAATGCTTTAAGAGGGCATGGTGAAAAATAACTTCTCTACATGAAAAATTTCTGAGCTCAACTTATTTCAGACTTGAATAGGAAGACCAGAGAAAACATTGGATGAAGGAATCTTCCTCAATAGACTATAAAAGCAACTGAACTTTTAAATCTGCCTCATCTTTGTTGAACAACAATACCTAATTGACAAAGAATTCCTACAAAAACCTACTCGATTATGTATGATCTCTTGGAATGAAGTCACAAAAGTTGACTACATGCAGTATATCTTAACTATTCTCTTGTTAGCTGACCTACTATTTCACAGTGGGTAATAGCATTTTCTGCAACAATAAGTAAAACCATCTTTACATCTTTTCTAATTGAAGTCACTTTGGCCTTCTAACACATGTTTTTTTTCTTTTTAATTTAAGAACCCAGTGATGTTGCCTAATTTGTTTCATTTATTACTCTCATTTATTTTGTTAAAATAGAACACCTGAATATTCATTCATGTGTTTAGTTTAGGTATCCCTTTCTCTTTTCACCATTTACCATGTCAATATGATTTTCACTTCCTGTATTTCCCCTTCTTCTACTCTTTCTCCTCATTCTTTGAAGTTATATGTTTTTTTTTCATTTAAGCAGTATATTTAAGAGGTGATAATTACATATGAAAAAGTGCTCCCTTCTATGACTTATATTGCTATCAGAATGTTAGCAATCCTCCTCACTCTGCAGTTGGTGCTAAAAGTTAAAAACAGATTTTAAAAGTCTCAAATAGCAAAATAAGAGAATATATTTTTAGAAACACCTGATGTTGGAGGAATAAAGCCAGTAAAAATCTGAAACGTGACTGATTCATTTAAACTTCAGAAGGTAACAGATAATGCAAGATTAAACTGCATAAGAAAGTCACTCAATTATATTATTATCAATTTCCCTCAAAGGAAAAGTTTGAAGTCATGTACTGCTTAAAATTCATAAAAACCATAGGACTTTCAAACTATGAAACATTGTGAAGCCTGATACAAGTTAAAATGATTAGTTTTAAAAGAAGCCAGAAACTGATACAGAAAAAGATGACAATCTCTTTGTTATGTTGATTAGAAATTCTCCACAACGGTATGGACAGAGAAATTAGAAAATAAACACATGTACATTTGTAAAGTCTCTATTCTACACAAAATCATATTTGTAAAAGTTTTAGGTTTCCTTATTCTCAAACAATATTTTTAATAACTTGCCTTTGTCATTGACTGTTAGGTGGGTGTCACGTCCCAACTACAGAAGCAAGATTGGTTTCATAGATTCAACAGGAAAAAGGCCTATAACTACCACATAAATATGTCTGTACATATGTTGTTATACACATTACTGAATACATATGCAGATGTAGTGACAGAGAGAGACAGCATTCCATGACTGTAGCAAGTTTCCTGAAGTAAGAGCTTATAGGACAAATGTAAAAATCTGCCAACTCAACATTAAAATTGCATGTTTCTAAGTTGAAGGACTCCTCAATAATTACATTATCATCACACATGTGATCTGATAGCAATGTTTGGCCTGAATAGAAAATAATAGCAATAGTAGTGGTAATAATAAAGCTAATAATGATGATGATGATGATAATAATAGTAGTGGTTTGTACCCTGACATGGTCATTGTGAGTTCATGTATATTCAGGTTTCAGGTTTTTTGGTGTAAACACTGTCATAGCCATTTTAAAAATACCGTTTCTCAAGAAGAAAGCATGAGTGAAAACAGACAAACACTGGTTTATTACACGTAAATTAGAACAGCAGCTATCGTAACATATTCTCTGTAGAAGAAAAACACGACTGACTTGATTGGCTGCACAGCTCACATGTAGGAAACATCATATCTGGCTTCTTTGGAAAGCATTTATGTTTGAAGACATGGTGGAAGAGAAATAAAGTTGTTTTTAAGTGGCATAAGAAAAACCTAATACAAAAAAAAAAACCAAAACAAAACAAAAACAAACAAACAAACAAACAAACAAAAAAAAACCACTGAAAGCTTGGTTATCACTGAATCAACTGTTTATCAAAGGAATTTTTGTTTTTCCATTAAATATTTTCTGCATGTTTTTTGTCATGGAATACGCCAGTAGTGATTATATAAAATAACTCTAATCTAGATTCAGAAATTAATTAAAATTCAGCGCTGCTGTATCTAACAGTAATGCCTAATGTCAGAACACCTATTAAGATTTTGCTTCCCTGCAGAATGAGAGGTAACACAGTTCAGTAAAGCACTCATAAAAGGTAGTGTATAGACAAAGGAAGACCAGGAAATATCAAAGATGGTAGTTGTGCTTTATAGGAACTGGTGAGATAATTTTGGAACAAAAGCTACTGTCTCTATGGAGATTTACTGCCAACATCTCTGAATTAGTCCTAAAAGTCATATCAGCCTTCTGTCACACAATTCCCCTTCTGTGATCAGTGTGAATGTATCTCCTAAAAAAGCAGGAATATTTAAAAAAAAGGTTCATCAGTATTATTCTCAATTTCCAGGAGCTGGTAAAAAAGAGGATAAAAAAGGCACTTCTCTGGTAACTGAAGCATTCAAGGTTAAATCCTAGATATCTTAAAACACACAAAGAAACAGATAAAAAACATGTACTGCATTCATAGGCAGTGACAGTTTTGTGTTTGTTCTAACAACAGAAGGTAACAATGGCAGATTCTTTGCACATATGAAGATTGGGAGATTTATTTTTTTCCCATGACCCAGTTACCAATAATAGCATCATAATGTGTTTGGCCTTTTGATCAAATGCTTCAACCCTGGGACACTGCAAACATAGGAATCCCAGCATAAGTGGTCCAACTATACAGTAATTATTTTTGAGTTGTAGGGTTTTTTTAAGAAATCTTACCTTTTTTTTCCTCCCTGTTCTTTGCTACGTGACTAAACTATTCTTGTGAAATTAAATAAATGTTCTTTATGAGATGGTCTGTTGAGACACCCAACATATAATTTAGTAAATATTACAGTTTATCAATTCTAAGTCAAAACATGGGAAATATACTAACAATAAAAATGAATTTTAAAATAAAACAGAATAGAAACCTTGATGTCAGTGAATGCTTTAGTTACCATGGAAACATGTACAACACCAGCATTGAAAACAGGGTTCCATCTTTTTTTTCCAATTATTAGTCAGGCCACAAGACCTGAAATCTCTGTTTGACATCCCTACCCATCTCTTCTGAAATCTGCATAAGGGAAGGGCATTTAAAACACTTGCTTAGAACAGCACCAGTTGCCTTCACATGAACTTCCCAGTCTACAACTTAACCTGTTTGTTGACAAAGCAAATATTTACAGGTCATACCATGGTGGTTTAACATCAGATGGAAATTATACCCCAGAAAAGCCACTCCCCTTCCTCCACCCATTCTGGTAGGAGAAGGACAAAGGCAGAGATTATGGGTTAAGATAACTATTTAATGAAAGAAAACAGCAATGGAATGAGATATGCACACTAACATCAGGAATGTTAATAACAAAAGTATACAAAAAGAGAAGGTGCTTTACACAAAAAAAGGTGTTCAACACCTTGACTTAGTTCTGCACAAAGACAAGATGTTGGGGAGGGATTCTTGTGGCTCGTGTTTCCTGCTCCTAAAGCAGAGAAAAGCAATGATGGAAACATTCCCAAAAGCAAGGTCATCTGAGACAGTCTGTGATGCTGCTCTGCTGGGCTCAGTTCCATGCAGGTGCCTCCAGCAACACTTCAGATTGCTCCAGAGTGCTGGATGTCAGTCCTGCATGGTGCTGTCATTTTGCTACCTCTTCAGAGTGCTCCTTTTGGCTCAGCTGGGTTAGGGCTCCCACCCTTGGCTCTGCTGCCTGCAACAGCCTCCCCCACTGGCCCCACCCTTCAGCAGAGGTTGATTCCATTTTTCACCACTTTTCTTCAGCACCATGTCCTGTAGCTGCAACTCAGAGAAATGGGAAAAGATGGAGGGTGGCAGCAGATGACAGAGTCCACAGTGTTTTTGCCAACAGCCTTCCTACAACTTACTGATTGGCACAACCAAAAGGAACCTTGGTCTGTCCTCTTGACACCCTCCCTTCAGATACTTCTAGACATTGAAGTGCTGCCCTCTCAGCAATCTGACTGAAGGCTGAACAGACCTTGCTCTCTCAGCCTTTCCTTGTAAGCTAGATGCTCCAATCACTTAATCATCTTTGTTGCCCTCCACTGGACCTGCTCCAGGATCTCCATGTGCCTCTTGTAATGAGGAGCTTAGAACTGGACACAGCACACCAAATGTAGCTATGCCAGGGTTGAATGGAAGGGCAAGATCTCCTTCCTCATCCTGTTGACAATGCTCTTCCTAATGCACCCCAGGATACCATCAAGGACACGGCTGCCTAAGGTTATTCCTCCCCAGGTGCAGGACCCTTCATTTGCCTTTGTTGAGTTTCAGACAGTTCTTCTTTGCCCATCTCTCCAACCTGGCACAGTCCCTCTGAAAGGCTGCAGAGCCGTCTGGGCTATCAGCCACTCGTCCCAGCTTTGTGCCATCAGTGAACTTGCTGAGGAGGCCTCTGCTCCTTCATCCAAGTCACTGTTGATTAACCTAAACATACTGGACCCAGTATTGAATCTTGGGGAACATCATCAGTGACAGGCCTCTAACTAGATATGTTTCTAGGTTTCAGTGCTGGCTGCTGATTCTATTCTTGCTGAAATCCATGACAGTCAATACCAAATTAATGGATATAATATACATCAAATTACATAAATTTCTCATAAAACAGATCATTATTAGTTTTTGACAAGCAGTACTTTGGATCTATGTGACAGTCACTAACTTTCCTTAGTCAGTAGATCAGATCAGCCTAAGTGACGTTTCTCTGGAACATAACTAACATTATACAAATAAACTGCAATATATAAGTTCAATTAGAGTAACATATAGTATGGGTTAATATTCTCAACATTTTTATGTATAAAAGGTCTAGTCTTCCTTTGGTACCAGGCACCACTACAAATTCCACAGTAATCAAAAATAATACTTAAGCTTTTTTCCATCTGAGCTTGTGGATTTCAACTACAGATGGCAAAAATTCAGGTAACAGAGATTTATGAAGACATACAAGTTCCTTTAAGTTAACAGTGCAAAGAACAACATAAAAGTAATTTTCTACAATATAGAAAAAAAAATAAAATACCATTTTTCCATAACGTCAGGGAGGAAAATAAAGAATATTCACCATGGCAAAACCACATGAAAAATCATAATTAAAAATCAATATGTTCTAAGAATTTATTCGTATTCTACCAACATTCTAAACAATTCACTTTAAAGGTAAAAACAACCTTACATACTTTACACAACTTTCAGTTCTAGACAAGTGTTTTCACAGGGCTGCTTTTTTTACCCAGTGACATCATTGCCTGGCTGCTTATTTGCAGTAATTCATCACAGTTAGGGCCAATTATCTCACTTCAGTGTGTGAGTAAATGCTATCTGCAATCTTCCTTTGCTGGCCACAAATACATGAAAACAGCCACAAATACAGGCTGTCCTGTTGTAGTCTGCCTGTAATTTCACCTTCTGTTTCTATAATAATAATAAAAAAAAAACGAAGAAAAAAAAAAAAGAACAACTAATCTGTGTTGAAATGTGCACATTTTCTCAACAAACTACTTGAAAAGAATAGATCAATATTAGCAACATTCAAACTTGTTTTTTCTCATCATGTCAAGTTGTTTCCATAGGAGATTATACATATTGCACCACATTTTCAGTTCTTTGTGTGACTCAGATGGAGTTTATGGATTCATTATTATGGGAAAACATTATTATTTGTGTTATTATTTTATTTACTTGGATGAGGACCCACAAGGAAGGAAAAATAAGTTATACAAAGATTCAGATAAACCCCACTCAGAAAATATATCATATATATCAAAAACCAAACAAAACCCCCAATCTGCTGCCTTTAAAGATTTCATTTTTTCTTCCAGTCTAGAAAATTAAAAATTTGCACTAGTTTTGTCATGAAGATTAAAGCCTTGGATGTTACAAAGAACAAGGATTTTGTAATAGGAAAAAAAACCCTTTTTTCCACAAAAAGTGAAGATAGATTCATTATGTTTTGTTTTCATAGCTTTGTCTGGGCTGACAAAATCTTATGTTTTCCTATTTGAGACTACACTTTGAATAAAATAAACATTGTACATGGATGGTGACATTTGAGCACTGAAAACATGATATAATAGGAAAGTTCAATAGGAAATTATTGGGTAGGAATTTAAAAGCACAGTTGAGAGCAGAAGGAAATAAAACAAATGGCCTTCTGAGCAAACTTTCTAATTCAATAGAAAGGTACCTCTATGTGAGAGTTATAAATTATATGAAGAGCTTACATACATATTGACAGAGTTGGGTTTCATAGAAACCTTGCTTCAAACATAGTGTGTTGTGTCAAAAAAATAGCATCAAAATATCTATATTGAGAAAAACTATCAAAATGAGTGATCTGCTGGATAAAAAGACGTGGGGGAAAAAAAAGAGGACCAGACACTCCTACATTCTCAACAGCTGTGTATTGAAAAGAAAGAGCTACTAGAGAACTCATGATGAGAAGATCATGATTAAAATTTCCGTTGGGTAAAGAAATCTTGATTTAGATATTGAGATCTTGCAGACGGATGGTAATTTAAATCTACCTACATTTAATTCCGTTGTATTTTATTTGGTTGCCAAGGGCAGTGGTTCTGAATTCGCTATTATGAGGTTATTTCTTCAAGAATTTTGTGGTGAACCTACCCACACACCAATGTATTTTGAATCCCCCTCTTGGATGAAAGATCTAAATTCATATCTTGGTATTGTAAATTTTGAGTTGTCAGTAGAATTCCATGAGTAGAAGTGAAATTAAATAATTACTTCTTCAACGTCATATTGATTTGAAATCAGTTGCATGCACATTGTCAAGCAGAGTAGTGCCTTGTTCCAAAAAGTATTTTTTAGGTGTGAAAGCATATCTTTCCATAATTAATAAGCAGCCTGAACTCAGACTGCTTCCTAAAATACTTGACCAAAAATACGATCCAATATTATGGATACAGGGAGCAGGTCAAGGAAAATAGATGGCTTTAACTTCCTCCTTGCATAGATGCACAGTGTCTGTGCTACTTAATCAAATGTGCTCAATCATGCCCTTACACTGAAGTCAACTTACACTGCAGAAAACCAACACAGCAGAAATCATGTTACTAAACTCTGTTCGCATTTAAAGTGGAGAAGATGCATCAAAACCATTTCTTCAAAATAGTACCATACTAGCAGACAAACAAAAGTCACAAATGTGTGGATTAATGGCCAGCACTGTACAAAACCATTCCAGACACTACTAACTTATCAACAAACATGGCACAGCTTATCTTTCCAGGATCATTCCCTGGTACTACTTAGCTTTGCTGTGCTAAGACTACACTGCATTAAGAAATTCAGTAACAAGCCCTATTACTGTAAACAAATCCTTCATTTCTAGTAGGAATTCACCTAAGGATAATGATCAGCAAAACTAGCAGAACACCTATACAGGTTAAAGGTTTTTAATGTGAGGTGGAAATAGAACTCCACAATTGGCATGAAGCTTTAATGCGTTATTAGAACAAGAAAACACTTCACAGAGACTAACAAGAGGCTGAAAGGAAAAACAAAAACAACAAAAAACCCAAAATACAGAGATTTTTGAACTTTGCAAAAAAATAAATACTTATTTGAAGAATATATATAAAGTCTATTTATCACAGAATATCACAAAATTGTAAAACAAAACATACTGAGAAGAACTTTTATTTTTTTTTTAATTTTTGTTTTGTTTTTTGGTTTTGTTTGTTTGGTTTTGTTTTTGTTTTGTTTGTTTGTTTTGGTTTTGGGTTTTTGTTTGTGTTTGGTTTTTTCTCTTTTTTTTTCTTTNTTTTTTTTTTTTTTTTTTTTTTTCTTTTTGGAAAAATCATTGCACAACACATAATCTAGCACCAGCTGTGTGCCTCTTGGTATTTTTGTGTGCCTCCACTGTCCATAACAAATGGCAAGCTTGATCTCATGTGGAAGTTGTTAAATGGTGCCTGTCAGCTATTCCATAATACATGAGTGGCATATCACTCTCGATTTCCCTTGACAATGCGTACCTTGTGCAAACAGATGAAAGGCTTGTATGCTGATAAACTCACCTTCATCCATACTGATAAAAGAGAAAACGTGCATATCTGTGGACTTCTAATGTTTAACTCTGAAACTACTGGTCGCCTTAGTGGAACACTTTGTAAGGCATTTAAAATATAATCCAATGAGGTGGAAAGAAACAGAACAGTGCGTTTCAGAAAAATTGTGTCATAGGTGCAGCTCAACTCTCCTGGAAACAGTACTAGTTCACATGTCCTAGAACAATTAGTCTTCCACAGAAAACTGGTTAACAAATCCCAAATCACAAATACTGGTCTTTTAGAGCTTTAAGGAGAAGATAAAAACCCACAACATAACTATGAAGCAGTAATTCCAATTCTTTTAAAGTAGGGAGACTTATAAAATATTTTAAAAAGAAAATCAGTACCCATCAGAAAATCAGTACTGCATAAGTAGGATCCAAGTAAAATCCAAGTCTTCCTAGGAGGAAGAGGGTTTTTTTTCGCTTTGTTTTCTTTAACATCCTCTACAGCTGAAAGAAACATATGGAATAAACGTGAATCTGCATAAGTTTGATCATATTTTTGTGACAGGTTTTAATGTTCCTATATAAAATCTACTGGTGCAATGGCTTTCTATTGTTCAAGTGACTAAACTTCATCTAAACAAAGGAAGTTTGATTCCTAAAATTAGTGGAGACCACTTCTATCATATCCGCTTACCTAAGTCTTTCAAATTTTGAAGTCTGTAGCCTGACAGTCCAACATTTCTTCTTGTACAGGAAATACCTGTCTCATTCTGTTCTATCTAAACTATGTATCTAAACTCAATTTTCTTTGTTTCTAAATACTCTACCTGTAAAACTTTGTGAATATTATCTCTGCTATAGAAGCTGCTTTTCTTTCTGAACATAAAATAATTAAAGGTATTAAATTTATTTAAAAATGTATGTTTTGTTTTCTCAAAACACTGACTAACAAATGTTAACTGAATGTTCTGCATTCTTGGCATTGCCTTCCCATAGATCATTTCAGTCCTGGGCCTGTGAGATTTTAAATATGCGTCATCACGGACAAAATTTGGCTCATGCATCCACAAGCTTGATCCACAGGATAGGACTCACACTTCTTTTATTTATGCTAATCAACATTGTAACTATAGAAAATTCTGCACCATACATACTTCTCACTTGCGTGTACAATTTATTCTGGCAGCAATTATATGGAAAGGAGATGAGGGAACTTTTTTCAGTTAAATTTGAAATGTAACTTTGGACAGCTCAACTAAATTTGAAAGGGAATTCCAATCCTGGTAGCATCTAGTTAATTTCACTTTTGACCCCACTGCTTGTAAAGTCACAACATTTAAAAATACCAGATTCTTCGGAGTACACCGAGATATCTACACCATGTGTTTATACTGGAAATTTATAGACTAAGAGTCAGTGTTAGATAATAGATCTAGAAACACAGTTCCTGAAATTTTTGAAAAGAGGGGACTCAGATCTCATGGTGAAGACTGTAGTTATGTCCCTCAGTTTGCTGATCATTTTAATTCTTGAAATGAAGACATAAGTAAATTAATAAATCAAGGTTTCACTATTTTTTTTTAAAAGGGTATGTGAAAATCTTATTTCTAGTATCAAATGTGAATGTTCCATCCCAAGTGTAGTTTGAAAATTTGCTTTGTAATGAATAATCCTTGGCAGTATATATCGGAATTGCTATTCAGCAAATAAGAAGACAAAAACTATTCAGTAGGAGGTTGTCTTTAGATTTAGCAAGAGTACAATTTCTAATACTGTAATAAAGGTGTATGACCTTACCACAGATCTAGACTTCTGCCCTCTCAGTATTTTGTAAAGGAGATAATTTCGATGCTTTCAGCCACTGAATTTTATAACCCACAAGGAATATACCAATGAACTTCACACAGATACGTGGTCCATAACAAGATTTCTCACTGCAGGATGACACTTGTCAGATGACTTTCATGAAGAAATACTCATTTATTTCAGTACTCAAGGGCAAATCACTAATTAATAAATCAAAATCAAAATAAAATATGTATAAAACAGAGAAAAATGCAGTATGTTTGTTTTGTTACCCTGAAAAGATCAGGCCATTTCAATGACTGTGTGCCTAGGCGCAAAGCTCTTGGGAGTTGATAGGTAACAGTAATCATCAACAAAGTAAACTCATAAGCTCTTTATATATCCCTGGGCTCTTTACAAGAGTGTTGCTTTTCTGTCCTACATCTCTGAAAGTCAGTCTGATCTATATTATAGCAATATTTCCTATTACATCTCGTATTTTAACTCAAGAACAACTATGGCAGTACAGTTCTTTTCAGACAGCCTGTGGTCTCTAAATAAACACTTCCTCATTTTCTTTACATTTCAAAATGCAGTTGGAACCCTCTCAAGAGTCGTCAGTATTCCCCATGGTTTTGTTAGCTGGTAGAGAAAGTGTATATTACTGAGGACACCAGATTAGCAGCTCTGTCAGTTTTATTGTTACTTTAGTTAACACCATATCTTGCAGTGTATCACTTTTGCAATTTCCTTTGATTTCTCATTCAAGGGTCAGGGTGCTTTAGTTTTAGTAACATATAATCTTGCAGTAATAATAGTACCCAGCTTTGGAGTATACTGATTTAGACAACATTTATAAAATACCTTACTGTGTTGACATTTTTGTAGCCACCTACCCAGTCTTAGTTTCAGGGCACAGTAAATTAGTAACTCACACTGACTAAGGGTGCCAATTTACACTGTTTCAGCTACTCCATAGTAATTACAACATGCCTCTGCAAATAGGAAAAATTAGAGGTTTATTGTTTGCTTTCACTGAAACAATAAACAAGCTTTTTATTTTTTTTTTTTACAATGGGTTAAAAGTATGTGTCTGTATGAGTATTTCTACTATATAGCAATTTGTTGGAATTTGTGTTGCTTCCATGTCTGGAAAATGTACCCACAGCAATTTGCATATTTTAGAAGGACTGAGAGGGAGAAAGTCAGATTTTTAATTTTCATGAATTTAGTATTCACATAGGTAATTATCTATAACAGTCACTCCAGGTCTGTGACATCAATCCAGTCAAGGTTTAATATTTCTCTTTTTTTGTAAAGCAGAACGGCTCTAGAGGGATGCAATAATATCAAAGGTACTAGTGGAATAACCACTGCTGGAAAGCCAGGCCACTATATGTAATTGTGTACAATTTGACATTCAAATGTTTGACATGAAGCAACAGACAAGAAGGAGCAGACTCTAAGTTTGTCTTTCAAACCTGAGTTCTCTAATTGCTGTACTGTTTATTTTAGACATACATTATTATACTTAAGAGATCACCATTCTCAAGACATTAGTTTTAAATAGATTTTTTTAATATATTGTTGTATTTTTATATTTTGTCAGAAAATTATCAGTGATCCTAACAGATTGAAGATTGAAGAAATCTATGCTGATGTGTGAAAGAACCATTTGCTGCTGAGGGGAACAACAACAAAAAAAAAAAGAGGAAAAGAGAGAGTATGCTCAAGTGTTGAGAATCTCATGCACTGTGAAGCAAAAATAATTGCCCCATTGCTTTCTGCCTTTAAATGCAGCATGTTTTACATACAAAAGAAAGAACAATAGTTATTTTAGGTTCCAGTCTGTAGAAAGAAGTATAAAAGCCTTGACAATATTTTGATTTTTGTATGACTAGACTGTGTTCAAATTAAAATCTCTTCCTCATTATTAAACCTATTTCATAAGTAATTATTTATGTATGATTACATGCTGCTTTCTTTTATGTTCAGAGCTATGCACCTTTGTTGCTATTGATATTGTTAGGTGACATCTGCTTTGTAATCCTGATAGACTGTGTCTTCCAATGAACTAAGCCATTAAATTTATTAGTTTTACACCACAAGAAATTAAAGTGAAGGGAATAAAAAGAAAGGAACAGATGCAGTAAAATGGATTTTTAAAAATTTATCTTCAACAATAGATTTCTTTTCTGTTAACTATCAGAATGAGAATGAGGAGAATGATTTAATAATTTTGTTAGGCATTCTGAAATTAATCTGTATGCTTGAGTGACAAACAATGACTTTGTGATTCAATTATGAATTCAGTTAGTGTTATAATCTGCTCTCACAATTTTTGTTTTTTTTGCTCTCACTTTTTGGTTTCTTCATATTAAGAAATAATCTGAACAAAAAAATTTACCTTCATTCTAACCCCATGTTTAACAGTATAATCTAATCAAAATATATCATGTTATCCTAAGTAAGCCATTATTTTTTTGACATGGTCCACAGTTTTCTTACTTTTCAGCAATTAGTAGTTACCATAGCAATAATCAAGTAGTAGATTCCACCTAACCTGAATATGCAAATCTAACTCTGTTAACTGATTTTAAATGATTTTAAGAATTAATATACTCTAGAAGTCATTAACACAAGTTCTACTATACTGCTAGACAAAAAAAATAAAAAAAAAAACAAACAAACAAAACCAAACTTTTATTCTATGTTTATTTCAAACTATTTGTCTGTTAAAAAAAGAAAAAAAAAGCTGTTGGCATTCAAGTTTTATCTCTGTTCCAAGGATTATATGTAGCATCCTAAAATAAGATAACAATCATGAAGAAACTTGTATTCATCTCTTATATGAAACTCCTACTCCATAAATCTAAACTTTAATTCCATTGTTGTCATGCTATTTAAACAGCAGGGAAGTATAGATAAGAGAATAATTTGGAGCTAGGCTAGCAGCTTCTGCAGGAAGTCTGTTGTACTCTTAAATCCTTTCATTATTATATTGTGCCTTCATAGAAAGGTAGAGCTTGTTTGGACACAGAACCTCAAGGCACATGACCTTTGAATTTCACAATGTCTCAGGAAAAAAATTATTTGATTGAAGATGAAGCTATTCTTGTTCAGTTAGACTTATAAGAAAAAGCAAGGCAAATATAGAGAAAAACAAAGAAAGTATTTTAAAACTTTTTTATCATTTCTACGACTTATCTGCCACCTAATTTGATAATGAAAAATGAGATAGATATTATAATTTCCCTTGCCTATATTTGGAAAACTTGTAGCTACTTTGGACTCTTCAAGGCCTTCTTCATCTTTGCCTTTTAATAGAAGGATCCCAACACTAATACAAATAGTGGTCACCAAGAGCTCTACTAGAATGTAAGGAAAAGAGCAAACAAGAATGAGGGTCTATATTTTAAGCTGATACACCAGGAAAAAGGCTATTATATGTATGTCACATTGTATAAAAATATTGCTGACAAGGTAGACTGGGATTCCAAACAACCAATGAAAGTCAAGGGCAGGACATTTAAAACTGAAAAAATAATATAATTTTACTTGACAGATAACTGACTAACGTAATTCATTGCCACATGGTAATGCTGGCATCTAGAGGAGTATTGTTAGATACAGGAACTCTATACAGAGAGTAANAAACCAGGACAATATTTTAAGCTGATACACCAGGAAAAAGGCTATTATATGTATGTCACATTGTATAAAAATATTGCTGACAAGGTAGACTGGGATTCCAAACAACCAATGAAAGTCAAGGGCAGGACATTTAAAACTGAAAAAATAATATAATTTTACTTGACAGATAACTGACTAACGTAATTCATTGCCACATGGTAATGCTGGCATCTAGAGGAGTATTGTTAGATACAGGAACTCTATACAGAGAGTAAAAAAAATAAAAATTATGTAGTATAGGATACAATATTGTTAGGTTAATATAAAACTGTAAGTTCTAAGGTATAAATTAACCACAAGCTGAGAGTTGAGAGTTTTTTTTTTTAATTGAAAAAGTCATTCCTTGTGTTTTTCAGAATTTTCTGCGTCTCTCTGATTATTCTTGTTGGGCTTTTGGGTGAGCTGGCAATTCATTATGGCAATTCTAAGGCATTCTGCACCCTTGACCTTAAAACAGTTCACTTTTCGTTGCCCTTCCCTAAGTTGTTCTTGAAATGTAAAATTAATTTAGGTTTTATGTAATCCATGTGTCCAGGAAATCTCATCACAGCAACATATTGAAAATTAATCATAAAAATATACTCTGTAAAAGTAACATTTGTCTCATCACCATGTGCCTGTTCGTATATAAACATCAAGAAATCGGGGGAAAAATTAAAAGGAAAAATTATAAAAATATTGTCTTTCTTAGAGGAGAATGGTAACAGAGAAGAAACTTGAAGCTCCTGTATAGAACTTGGCAGCAATAAAAAATAGTCCACACTGAACGGAACTTTCTAAGTTGTCAAGATAGCTCTTGACAAATCTGTATTTTACTAACAGTTTACTGCACACAAGAATCATGAAGCATTACAGCATATATAGTTATCTTTCTTTATGTGCTCATACTGCAGACAATGATGGTTCAAGGAGACTGAAATCCTGGGAGCATATGCTTCGTGTCACGCTTGGAAATATCAACCACTAGGATATCCCTTAACTATTGTTTTTCAACCTGCATAATTTTGTGGTTGAGGTAGCAACAAAATGCTAATGTTTAACTTTTTAATTAGACTACAGAGATAAATACAATCTGTTATACTACAAAAAAATCTGGATTTTTGCTGTTAAATGAAATTCCATGTTATTCTCTTTTTGGTGTCATCTACTTAATCACAAAACAAAGAAAATGCATTCTTTAAACATGCAAAAGGAAAGTGAGAATTAACATTCTCTAATCAGGAGTTTTGCTACAGCCTCTTCTTGCCCCTTCACCTTCTCCTGTCACTAATAATGAGCCACAGACAAAAAACTACATTTTGATCTCTCAGAAGCAAGGTAGCCTTCTTGCTCAAGCACTACACTTCTATCTTTTCAATTTGGCAACCTATCTACTGAGTAAGACCCTAATTAAATTTGATGATATCTGCTCAATGCTTAGGACATGATTTACATCACAGGTGGAATACATCTAATAGTTTGTCTTAGTTTGCCTCTTTTGATCAGGAAAGATTCAGAGCTGAGATTTCATAAAGAGAGAATTATAGCTTTTTTCTTCAAGAGGAGGCCCTTTATGTTCAGGAAGGGGTTCTGCAAGGCTGCATCATAGAACAAGTTTTTTTCAACCTGTTCCTAAATAATCTAGATGCAGGACTCAAAAGTATACTAAGGGTGCCAGTTCTACTAAATTGGGAGCAATTTTTGGCTCCCTTAAATGTGGAAAGGCCCTGCAAGACCGACCTGACCAATCAAAGGGCTGGGCAATCACCAACCATTTGAAATTCAACAAGGGAAATGAATGCTGGATTCTGCACCTGGGATGGTGTAAACCTGGACAGACTGGGGAATGAGATGCTGGAAAGCAGTGCCACAGAAAGAGATCTTGGCTTCCTGGTTGATGGCAGGTTGAACATGAATCAGCAGTGCCCTGGCAGCCAGGAGGGCCCACCCTGTCCTGAGGGGCATCAAGCCCACCATCACCAACTGGGCAAGAGAGGGGATTGTGCCGCTCTGCTCTGCACTGAGGCGGCTTCATCTCCAGTGCTATGTGCAGTTTGGGCACCACAATATAAGAAAGTCATTAAACTATTAGGGAGCATCAAAATGAGGGCACTGAAGATGGTGAAAAGTCTGGAGGGGAAGACATAGGAGGAGTGGCTAAGGTCATTTGGCTTGTTCAGCCTGGAGACTTGAGGGAAGACATAGCAGTCTACAATTTTCTCATGGGGGGAAGGGAAGGGATAGACACTGATACCTGTGGCAGCCAGTAACAGGACCCAAGGGCATGGCCTGAAGTTTTGTGAGGGGAGGTTTAGGTTGGATTTTAGAAAAAGGATCTTCACCAGAGGGTGGTTGAGCATTGGAACAGGCTCCCTAGGGAAGTGATCACAGCACAAAGCTGTGTTGCAGAGTTCAAAAAATGTTTGGACGATGCACCCAGGTGTATGGTGCAATTCATAGGGTTGTCCTATGTCCTTTCAGCTGGTGATATTCCATTATGCTATGATTTTATGATCCCATGGAGGGGTCATGGGGAAATAGTATAAGATACTTCTGTTTTGACTGAATGGAAATTTGTAAAGTTTTAGCATTTCATTGAAAGGTATGAAACAATTTATCTGAAAGATCTCTCAAGACCTTTAAGTAAAAGCTCAGCTAATGGCGTTCAGGGTATGTTCTTCTACTTTTTCAAAATTATTAAATGTAAATTCAAGAGAGCGGAACATTAAATCAAAGTATCTCCAAAGCACTGTATGACACATTCACATGCTATTGAACAAATTTTCTTATACATATGAAGTCATTTAAATATTTTAAAAGAAATTGTAGTCAAATGGGTGAAAAAAAGCAACCCAAAGGTCTGACTTAGTGACAGCAGTGGTATTGTTCCCTTGATATTGAATTTCTCATTGGAAAATCCAAAAATCAGGTGATTTTCTTCTGCAAGTCCCCATGTGACCTTTATTTTGACCTGCGCTGGCGATAGTAGGCAGATACTCCATTTTAATTTTTGAAAGATGCCTTGTGTCACTCAGAATAGTACTAAAATGATCTCCCATTCTCCAAACACTTGCCCTCACAGAGAAGTTCAGTAAACTAGCTGCATGAGAGCTGAGATACACACTTGCTGCTGAAGCGAGGTTCTTCATGGTGTGACCCAGTATCCTTTGGTTGAGAACCTTTATAAGAGAATAAAAGGGGTTTTTTTTATGAAAAGAAAAAAACACTCAAAATAGTTTTACAGCCTTTAAAATAATAAATAAATGCATCAGAAGGGAGCTACAACTACAACTAATATATATTCACTTTTTTTTTAATTAACATAAACCTAGATGGCAAATAAATACAGATTTCTTGTCTTCATGTAATAAGAGTAATTAGTTCGTTTAGTCATGTCCTTCATGAGGCAAAGGTTATCACTCTGTGCCTCAAACAGTGGGACGTTTAGTACATCATGTCACAAAATTTTCACAGTATTAGCACTAAATTCCATCGGGTTTTATGAATTGTGTTACTAAACTTTTTAAGAAAATTAATCTTTTCTCTAGAAAAAAGTCTGATTTTAAATCTTACCTGATGAGTTTGTTGAAAGCACTTAACAAAAGGTGGATATAGTAAACATACAGATCAGTGAGTTGAGTACAGTTAAATTTTGAGCCATACTCAAAAGGAAGTTGAAGCATTTGGATCTTTTGAAAATAGGATCTACATTGCTATTTGAGGGAACTTGACAATACTGCTTTTGCTCATAAATTCCATTTTTTCAAGCTCAATCTCCAGTGCCCAAGTCACTACAAAGCTCTTACACCTGCAGGAAAGCAAATCTGTAAAAAGTACAGAAAACCTATACGTTACTAAAATCGGCAGCTGAATATTTGATTGTATTTTAAAATGTAAGAAAATAATAATTGCAAACCTTAAAACTCAGAAGTAAAGCTCTTTTTCTAAAACTAAGAAATTCTTTATTACTGAATAATAAAATTAAAATATTTGGGGTTTTCTTTTTGCTTTTTATTTTTTCCCCTTAATAGCAGTGTTTTTAATAGCTGGGGGAAAGATGTAGGATGGGGAAAAGGATGCAAAAAATGAAATTTCATCTTTAGACACTGCTTAAAGATTCAGCATTGTTTCTGCAGCTATGGAGAAGGGAAGTTTGCTTAAGAAAATAAGCATCTAGAGGTATAATTAAGATAAAATACCCATGCACATGAACATAAGACAAAAATTCACTGGTAAAAAATACTTTAATTTTTTTTTTTATTTTTTCCCTCTCTCTTCCCAAGCTTTTATAATACTGATATGCTGATAATTAACATTGGAATATTTCTTGTAAGGTATCAAATTTATCCCCATGAATACACTTAAAACTCAGACTTCATGAGAAAAGATTCAGCTGATTTGTATCCAGAAAGACAGGATTTACTTTCAAAAACTGCATTGCAGAGAAACTTCCAATATGAAATAGAGAAAGAAAAAAGTTCAAGAAAACTACAAAACAAAAAGTTAATTTTACTTCCCAAAAGTAAATGGGACCTTTAAGCCGTAGGTTGTGCAAATATCCAGAGGTTGATAAATGACAAAGTTCACAGCCACAGGTCTGTCTGTATTCTGTGACCAGGGGAGAATGGAATTGTTAAGAGGTGAGGTAGCACATTCATCTTGAAAGTATACTATGTTGTACGGGTTTTTTCTTACTAAGAGCTCGGGACATATATAGGATTCTGAGTGTCTCTGTCTAAACAACCACAAAATAGGATGTATTAAAAGAGAAATTACGGGAAACATAAGAACTTCATGAAGCATGACTATCATAAATAAGGGAGATGCATATTTTGAGTTGGTGTGTGTTACACGCATATAGCTGACATATATAAGGTGATGCATACCATATGTGTTGTTTAATTGATAAGCATTATAGGAGATACGAGTTTAAGGGCTCCCCAAACCCTGGAATATTGTCTCAAAAAAGAGATAAGTGTTGCCATGAGTGTGATTTCCTTCTGTGAACTTTCTCCTCTGCAAGAAAAAAAGCATAAAGTCACTTTCTGATGTGATATAGAGGATTTCGACCCTACTTCTGAAACTGACAACATTTCTTAGGTTCATTTGCGTGGTCAGAAAAATAAAAGAGAAGAGGTAGCTGTATTCTTATCCTTCATTGTCTTCTCTGGACTACAGTCCCTAAAGAGACTGTGTTTAAGTACTTTAGATATAGAACAACCCCAAAAGGTAAAAGGGAGAGAGATGAAGCCTTATTTCCCCTCAAGCAATTAACTCCAGCTCCCAGGGGAAGAATGAGTGCAGTTGCTTCATTTTCAGTTAAATGTTTTTGCTCTTTTCCACAAAGGCCACTTAGGTCCTCAGTGAGGTTGTTTAGGTGATGTGGGTACTCGTTTATCTTATTGCAAATTGAACAAATTAGATCATGATCTTTAAGGAAAAGTGTCAAAAACCAAAACACAGCATATAACCCTTTGAAAATTGTTTCTCCTTTGTACCTGACATACAGAAAAAATAAGCTGAAAAAAAAATACTAAACAGAGATAACATTGTTTTCAAAAGCTTTAATTTACCAACATATGTAATTCATGGATGAAAAAAAAAGGAGAATAACAAACCCATTTGTTTCATCCACTCACTTCGTCTTTATTCTAGTCCTTTTGGGAAAAAGCCCAGAACCAATATTTTAAACTTGTAAATTCTTCACCATTTTATCAATTTTTTTTTTTTATATTAATTAATCTGTAAGAGCACAAACACTTACTGACAGTTATCTTGTTTTCATTTCTTGATAAATGTAGGAATTTAATGATGTCACAATGGATGTTAGAACAAGTAAACATGTTTATCACTTTTGAAAAGTCCAAACAAACCCAAAAGAATACTTTCAACAGGATAAAATTCAACTGTGACAATGCTGTATGTTTTCTAGGGAAAGAAAGTTTTTCATCTGCAGTGTTTGAAATTAAAGAGACTTCCAAATTACTTTTATTTTATTCATCTTTTTGTCTCTGTGTAATCATCCATGGGTGCTACTCAAAGTGTAACTGAGAAAGTTTTAGAAGAGTGGAGGCACAGATTTAAATAAAGGAACTTTCTACCATGTTTTAAAATTTTTCTTTTAAAGGCTTGAATATATATACATTTTGTTTATGAAAGCATACAATATAAAATGAACCATTCAATAGGTTGCATAATTGAGGTTTTAAAATAAGCTCCCAGGATTTCTAAGTTAACCATTCTCTCAGAGATGATATTTACTCCTTTCTATGTACTCTCTCTGGGTTTTTTGTAGCACATTTGAATAACATAAACATCTTTTATAATATCAACCCTGTGCACAAATCCAATATACAGCCCCATACCAGCCACTGTGAAGAAAACTAACATTACTGCAGCCAAAACCAGAACATCCAGGTATTTGCACAGTAAAGAACTTTTGAGGAAAGAAGAAATTGAACAACAAAAAACATTTACAATTATGTCCAATGGTTTTGTGGATACAAAAGACTGGCAGTTTGTTCTTAGACTTCAGAGCAGGAAAAGATAGTCCGAGGTTACAGTCAAATGGGAAGACAGTGAAGACCCCCAACATGGTGTCTTATGGCAGCCTTTTGTGTTTATCTGTAGATATCTACAGAAATCTACAGAAGGCTTTCCCCAGAAAGCTGTGGCAGCAGAAATCAACAGGTTCCCTCTGAGAAGGTATATAGGCCCCCTGAACCTGATCCATGTGTCAGAAACAAGAGAAAGTCACGTATGACTGTAATTGGAGACTGTGGGAGATTAAGATATCCATCAGCTGATCAGACGTACAGTTTTGGGAGGCTGTAAGTTTCCTTCTTACATGAGCCTCTTGTCCCACTAGCAGGATTAAGGATGACATCTGCTGGACCCACAGGCTGTTATCCTAGTTCCCTGAACCCTACAGTAAATCCTGATATATTCAAGAAAAAAATGACACTCCAAAGACTGGATGCAACATTTTGAATTTAACCAACCAACCATTCAACCCCCAATGACAATTCTTCCCCTTCTACAAAGGAAACAGAGAATTTCATTAACTTCTCCAACTGACTCCTTCCACAGGCTGCAGTGAACCTTCATGAAACCTTCCAGCATGGATTTCTTCAACACGATGCAGTCTTTCTGGAAGAAGTTACTGCAGCATGGATCCCCTGTATGGTCACGAGTCCTGCCAGCAAACCTGGTCCAGTGTGGCTTCCTTTCTCCATGGGTTCACAAGTCACTTCCTACATGGTCCTGCCATGGAATCACAGCAATCTTTGGGCATCTCCCTGATCCAGTGAGGAGTCCTGGGATGCAGATGAATCTCTGCTACACCATAAACTTCTTTGGACTGCGAGCAGATGGCCTGCCTCACCATGATCTTCATCAGGGATTGATCTGAAAATCTGGAGATCTGAAGAGATTCCTCAGGGCTGGAAAAAGGAAAATATTGCACCCATCTTTAGCCAAAAAAAAAGAGGTTCCAAGGAACAACAGACCAGTAACCAAATCTTTCTGAAAGACAAATGCAGAAAGGACCCTAAGCTACGGAGCTCGGAATGGCTTTCAACCATAGCCCCTGCTCAGGCAGACCATGCTACAAGATACCTGTGCTTAGCCCTGCCTCTGGCCCCATCCCAAGTCCCATCTTGAAATCTGCCTTCCTGACTTTCTGACTGGACTTCTCTGCTGGATCCAGACCCAATTATTTAGGTCGCATTTTCTGACTGTAAACAAAACAAAGTTACTATCACCAGCTCACATTCAAGACAGACTGTTAGAATGTATTATTCAAACAGGGAGGTGTAAGAAATTCTGTTATAAACTACCAGAATGTTAAACAGTTTTAGGAATACCATAACCCAAAACTGCAAGTGCCTAATATGTTATGAATTGCACAGAATATTTTGTCTTATATTTCTTATTATGGGATATAAAACACTGCAAATACAGTTAATCAGACAGTTGATTAGCTGTCAAATGAGCCTTTAGAGAGGCTGCAGTGTTTCTAGCACATTTACTTGCAGAAGGCAAATGTAAATTTACATGATTGATGAACTTGCTGAACATTTTTAAACCTATAACTCTGGAGATCTTGGAATGTTTCTTCTAAATTGTGTACTTTCCAGTGATTCAAAATAACTTTTAAGAAAAGGTTAACATTAGTAATTGCCAGAGTTCATTAAGTTTTATTTGTTTTGACGTTGCCTTTCGAGGAGTTTGTGATTACTTATGCATTCCAAATCAGTGGATTACTTTCCTAGAGTACCAACATGACTCCTATGCTTTAGTTTTTTTCTGTCCTGTATAATAGCCAGACCTTCTGATAAAAGCACTTCACTGTGACAATATCATAGAAGAACGAAAAGGCTTGGGTTGGAAGGGACTTAAGGATTATATAGTTCCAATTTCAGGGCCATGAGAAGGGATACCACCCACTACATTGGGTTGGTTAGGACCCCATCCAAACTTAAATAGATATCATGTTGCTTCTGTGCACATACATTTTTTAATTAAGGAAAGAAGAAACGTTCTTAACCTAAATCTGCTTTATCTCCCAGTGCAGCAAGAATATATGACAATTAAATAAATTATTCTACTTGTTTTTAGAGCAAGATTCAATCTTATTTGCTAAAGTGGATTAATTAAAGGAATTTCATTTTTAAATGAAATTTAAAAATGAGTCTTATGAGTCTTATGCAAAACTCTGAACAATCTTATTTTCTGCAGTCTTCACTGGAATCACAATATATGGATTCTGCAGGAACTTTGAGGACCAGATACTGTATAAACTAAAGTGATTAACATTGGAATCTAGATACTACTGAAAAATTTCAGCAGATAAAGTGTGTTTAACCTGAAGCCACATTCAAGTGTAACTTTTACCTGGCTGTTAACAGTAATATAAACTTCATTCAGTTCAGGATTAAACATCCTAAGACTGCTAATTGATAACAAAATATATAATATATACAAGTTGGGGTTATGATGTCATAGAATTGTAGAATCATAGAATGGTTTGGGTTGGAAGGCACCATAAAAAATCATCTAGTTCCACCCCCCTGCTATGAGCAGAGACACTTCCCACTAGACCAGGTTGTTCAATGCCCCATCCAATCAGGCCTTGAACACTTCCAGGGATGGGACAACCACACATTCTCTGGGAAACCTATTCAAGTGTGTCACCACCTTCACAGTAAAGAATTTCTTCCTTATATCTAACCTAAATTCTGCTCTTTCAGTTTGATCTCATTAAAATTTGTCATATCACTACAGGTCCTGATTAAGAGTCCCCCTCTGATTTCCTTGCAGGCCCTCTTCAGATACTGGAAGATTGCTATGACGTCTCCACATGACCTTCTCTTCTACAGGCTGAAAAGCCCCAGCTTTCTCAGCCTGCTTTCATGGACAAGGCACTCTAGTCCTCCTAGCAACTTCATGGCATTCCTCTGGGTTAGCTCCAGCAGTTGTCCATGTCCTTCTTACATTGGGAACATCAGAACTGCATACTGTCCTGTACACCATACTCCAGGTGGGTTTTATGGGAGCAGAGTAGAAGGGTAGATTCACTTCCTCTGACATGCTGGTCACATTTTTGGATGCATCCCAGGATAGGGGTGACTTTCTGGGCACACTGTGGAGGCTCATGTTGAGTTTTCCATCAACTATGACCGCCAAGTCCTTCTCAGCAGTGCTACTCTCAATCCTTTCTCTGCCTAGCTAATAGATGTTGGAAAGCTGGAAATAATCAGGAAATAACATCTGAAAATGAAGGATGGAATGGAGCAAGTTGTCAGCTTTCTGTTCAATTTAGTGAGCCTAATGTAGATGAAAACTCCATACAGTCTTGATACAATATTAAGATTAAAATCATGGGATACAATAAAGTACATCCTGTCATGGCTCATACATTTAGAATATGACATTTATAAGATGAAAGTAGAAAATAAAATGAAAAAAATAAGTTGGGTGATGAACTACAAATCTTAGTAGATACCTTGCATAGTCAGAGACAGAAAAGAACCTTGAAAAGTCTGGCAAGAAGACTGACATAAAAGACTAATTTTTAAAGCATTTATATAATTAATTGGAGTTTTGCTTCCATAAGTAAAGAGTACATTTGTTGTTCAAGGTCATCTCCCATTTAAAGAGGAAAGAACAGACTGAGAACTTTGTACCCTCTTTTTGTCCTTTATCTTTGAACTCGTAAGCAGCTCAAACCAGCAAGGTATTTCATTTTTCATTTGTGTAACAGTGTGTTTTTATCTTCATAGATAATAATAAACAAGAAGTATACATTTAAGTGCATCCAGTGCTCTGTATCTGTGCTGGTTTTATCTGGGGTAAAATTGGTTTTCTTCACAGTGGCTAGTATGCAGGCGTGTTCTGGATTTGTGCTGGAAAGACCATTGACACTGTTTTAAAATTACAAATCCTGAAACAAAACATAATGTATGAAAAGAGTAGACTAAGAATGGTCACATGATTTCTTATTAAAAATTCTCTCTCCGTAGCATTTCCAAGGTGCTTTAAAAGACTACAGTGACAAGTTTGGACAATTAATAATTCTGATATTTAAATACATGTCTGAATTTAAACACAAGGAAGACTGCATTAATTCAAATGGTACTACCTGTTAAAGGTAATCTTAGACATACAGTAGATAACTGCAAATCAGCAAATTTTTTTATCTTGTGTGCACTGGAAACACCTGAAAACTTATATTCTGGGACACAGACAAATAAATCAAATGCAATAACTGTCAGCCAGAATAAGAATCCAGTCAGTGTCTGACAAAAACATTTTTATTGAAATTAAACCTCAGAAATTAAAGAATTGAACAATTATCCTAGATTTTTTTTACTATTGACTAAACTTCAGTTGAAATCACTACCACTGTATGCAGAGGACAGAAGTTAAATAGCAAAAAGCAGGTAAAACAAAAGGAAAATGAAAAATAACATTTTCCTGCTGCTTTTGTATCTTACCATGGCTGGAAATCACAAGGGAAACAGAAGAATGAGGGCAAACTGAAAACAAATGAAGAGCAGAAAGTATCCCTGTCTCTATTTACTGGTGCCAATATATGGTTAAGACATGGAAAAGAACCCTATCAAACTCAAAATCTGGTAGTAGTCCTACCATAATGATACCAAGCCTTAAAAGGTGAGAAAAGTAACAGAGAAACACAGGTCTGTTTGTGTTTTGATGGTTTGAAATTGCATATATCAGAAAATCATCTTAGCTTAAAAGAGGGTACTAACAATGCTTGTTTTCCAAAATCTGGATATGGAGTGCTCCTGAGGGCATATGTGAGGCAAATAATACATGAACACATGAAAGAAATACAGTATTTTTGCCTTAATAAATACATTATAAATGTAATCATTTAAATTACAATAATTAATGCACATGTAATGTTCTGTTTACAAAGATCATTCCTGATGATGGTGTAATATCAAAATAGATACAACACATCCAAGAGAAGAATGCCATAAGAACCTCTCTCTCAGAAACATTGATTTGTTCAGACACAAAAATGATCACCAAAGCTTTCTTTGTTTTTGTCACAAAATTAATTTAACACAACATACCAAGACCACAAAATGGGCCCATGCACTGACACATGATTGTCTAGACCATTTAATTTCTAGGCCAGCATGGGTGATGACTTTGACTCAGACAGGGAAGATCCCCCCAGACAATGCCTGAACATAGTTTTAAATCATTAAAGGTTGAGTAAAATGTCCTATAAACAAAATTTACTTGGTTTAGAGAAGAAAAGCACCATATGTTTGTGAATTGCACCATGTCATTCACCTGCAGGGTCAGATGAACAACCTTAATCCTTAATCCTCAATCCTCAAAGGGGACCCACTGAGAAAGAATTGTATTGAGTTGTCTAGTACTAGGTGTACTCCAGAAAGTATAATAAATCAACATTTCTATACTCTAGAAAGCTACAAATAGGTTATTCTTTTTTAGCTTAGTTACCCAACCATAAAGAAAGAACAGAGCATCAACTTTCTCCATGATGACGTCTAGAGGATACACACACTAGAGAATTTAGGCTGTTCCAGTCAGTTTCTGATACTGTCAGTAATACGAACCCAGGACAAAGGCTTCAGTGTCCCCGTACTCTAATTCTTACTCACATTGCAGAGTACTGTAGCAATTCAATATTAATTACTTGTGTCCTGTGACAGAGGGCTAGAAAATTACTGCGTCACACAATAAATAAGCAAACCCCATGATTAAGTAGTGCATATATTTGTCACTATTCTCCTACAAAGCTATGTATTGCATTTTTTTCATACTTTGCAATTTCCTAAATTCTGGGATTATACTTTAACATGCAGAAAAAGAGTGTGATTGGAACCACCAGCAAGTCAGAAAATAAGTGACTAATATTATGCAATTAAGTTTAGGTCAAACTCCTGAAATTTCTTTTCTCTATGATCATTTAATGCCTTTCCATACTTGGAAGAAAAAAAATCTTTCTATGTGATGTGAGGATGATCAGAAAAACTGGAGATTTTGCTCATAAAATTCTTACAGCATCCTCTACAAATTTCATAGAGGCAGCAATTAAGTCTTAATAAGCACGCTATTTTGAGATTAAATGAATTGTTCTTAAAAGTCATTCAAGTTTTGCCACAAATTATTCCTCAAAATTGAAAATTAATCAATTTTACTGTTATGCTTTTGTTTGATTATTTTTTTTCTTTTGAGTGCCAAAGTAATTATATGCATAAAGGTTAATTTTATATGCAAAAAAATTATTTTGTCCATTTTAAAATGTTGATTACACATGCTTTCATCTCAGCTATACAGCATACAGAAACAAATTTTCTTTGACTTTAATGAAAATGACATCAGATCTACATCACTTTTTCATGTATGACTTTCATATTTTTCTGTTAGATTGTGTGATGAAAAACTTGCCTCAATACTCACAAAGGAGCACACAGAGAAAATGAGTAGTGGGGAAAATCCATGTAATAGTCTGTCTCTGCTCCTCATAGACCCATTCCAGGAGCCACCAGACCATCAAAGGTCCATCTCCACAAGCCCAGAGGAGCAAAGAGCCCAGAGGCAGGTAGGAGTGCAAAAAAATGACTGAGAGGGATGGACAGTCTGCTCCTGTTCCTCACAGGGCTTTTCCAGGAAACTGTTGGAGTCTCCAAAGGTGAGTCTATCAGAGTGACCAGCACTGGGGGATGGGAGTAGTACCAGAGGGTTCTTTCTGTGTGGACAACAATCTGTGCCAGAAAGTCTAGTTCTCAAGCTTGAGGTAATTTTGCTGTTTTGTCAAGATGATTCTGGATTAACCCATATTTCATTATGCTCATTTTAGGTTCTCAGCAATCTTTATTATTATTTGTGATTTAGGGATGTGATGGGAAAAAATACAAAGACAGCCATATACTTATACATGATAATTGCAATATCTATTTTCTACAAGATTATATAACTTAATGTGATAGGAAGAAGATGGTGACTATATTGCAGACATTTTACTTCAAAGGGGATGTGGAGGGTTGACTTTGGCTGACTTGACAGCTAATCTAGCTGCTATCTCATGCCCCCTTCTCTCTTCTTCAGGGAAATTTGAGAAAGTAAGATAAAAAAAACCTACTGGGTCAAGAGAAAGACAAGGACATAACTTGACCATAACCATCACGGAGAGAGACCAGACTGGGAATTTTTTTTTACTGCTTCTTAAGTACGTACAAGTAAGAATTGAATTCAAAAGAATTCACCTATTCAGATGTGTCGCGGTGCCTTTGCTCCCTTGCCCCTTGGCCAGCCCTGGCACCACGGCAACTGAAAAGGTGGGACTTGGTTTGCCTTCAGGCAAGAGACAACTACGGCAGAAGAAAGAAGGAGGGACTCTGTCGAGGCTCAACCAAAGCTGGATTTATTGACCCCACACGGGAGGCAACTGTAACCCAGGGTGTCTGCCTCGGCAGAGACAGGGAACACCCTTGCACTGCACTTTTATGAGGGGGTGGTACAGGGGGATGGGTTCAGCAGGGGACCAATAGGGAAACAACATGGGAGTGGCTTTAACCTTAACTGACATACAATGAACCAATCAGGGTAAAGTAGGAGGGGAGAGCTGGGATCCTGTCCAATCACTCGACGCTCTCCCTGGAACTTTCCAGACGCAGGGAGAGGCCTAGGGTGATGGACAGGGCCCAGGGGTTACATAACACAAGATTGGCATACATATGTAACAAGGGAAGAACCACAAGGAGATAACTGAAGGGGTACATGGAATGAACCATTTACATAGAACTTGACATAATAATAGAATACAGAACATAACACAACAGAAACTAAGAATGCACCACCACACAGATGTACAGGGGAGCCCATGGCCTCTTCTCCCAGAGGACATCCCCAAACTCCTCATCTCCCCAAACCTTGTCATGTAGACCAAGACGAGGGCATCAACTGGGGAATTAGGTCTTTCTCCAATACTCTCTGGGTAGACATAATCCCACAAGGCAATAACTTATCAATTTATTCTAAAGCTGGGTGTGCTGCCCATAAGTATCTCAGAAGAGACTTTGACTTTTATTCTCCTGCCTATTGATACTTCCACCCAACCATTTCTCTGTCCTCTACATCTGTTTCTGGAGATATGACTTGTCTTGAGAGAGAAAAAACCCACAAAGTTGTTGAACACATATCTTGACAGGTATTCCTTTGTAAACTCCATCTGTCTTCTCCATACATAGGAGACAGGTATACAACTCTATGAATGACTATGAATTTCTGTTTCAATGGAAAACAATTCTAATTTTTTGCATACTCAGAAAAGGAATTTTTTTTGTTTTTTTTTTTTTTTTTTTTTGGAGACTTGTATGAAGTTTTGGGAAACCAGAAAAGAAAAAAATACTTTATTTACCACTTGCAAAATATTTATCTAAATTTTCTGAGATGCTACAATTCCGTCACAGCCTGTTTTATATAGAGAGGACAAACAAACAGGCTCATATAGTGATACACAGAACTATTGAATATTATATATCTTTCTTTTAAATCATTGAAAATAGTATGTATTTCAAGGGCTAGGCTAAATACGGAGATTTTCACTTAAATTATATAATCCCCATAATTTACACACTTTTCAGAAGAAAATTCTGAATTCATTGCAATATGCATCAAGGGGATTAACTGTCCTTCACAGGAAAAACATCTTCATATTGAACTTTCAAGATACTCACAATTTTACATATTTATATCTGTAAATAATTAACTGAATAGTTTTTCATCAGATTATATTTTATAATTACGTAAAAGTTATTTCAATGCATATGCATGGTGACTAGAAAGCTTAAAGACAGCAACTTCAACTGACACATTCTTGGTTGCTGGAAGATCTTTTAAAATGTATATTCAAAATGCTAACTATGTCTTAATGAAGAAAATTGCTGTAGGCCAAACATAGTGGTAATATATGCTTTTTTAAAAGTAGAGATATTTGTAAAAATATGTGAATGGCTAAGTCATCATCACTATTAGGTAGCTTCATTTTTGATTCTCTCCTAACATAGAAAGATTTTGACTCCTGCTTTCCACCTGTTGCTTCTCTCAAGGGAGAAAGGAATAATTATGCAATGCACAATGAATTAAGCTAAATTGAGTAGAACTATTTATTTTACAAATGCTGGTTTCATAAAATAACAATTAGTAAATGTTAAGTAAGACAAACACAGTTTGATTTGAAATTACTATCTGTAAAGTATGCTTATTTATAATCAAATTTAATGGTGTCTGAAAATGTTAATTTTGGTAATTCAGTTTGGAGATAAAGGATAGTAATGAACTCCATATTAATTTACTAAGGATTAGCAAGAGGAGTGTTGAGAATACTTGAAAGGCATATTAATGTGAAAATAAAAACACAAATCAAAAGAAATCAGATATTCAGATGCAATACTAGTTTCAGTTTACGTTCCTCCACAGACTAAAAGTCATCTGAATAAATAATATTAAAAAATTCTTTGACAGTTTTTGAAATTGATGAGGCTGAACTAATTTTCTAGCTCTTTTGAAAATCATTTTTACAGCTCTCTAGTAAAAGTCAAAGTCAGTATAAGTGTATGATGTATGTCTTCGCTGCATTTAATGGAATGTGATGTAAGAATGTAATCCTCTATTAATTGTAAATCTCTTCCATGTCAAGATAATAACAATGTGATTGGTAATAATAATCTCATCATTGTTGGTATTTCCTAGTTGGGTATAGTTGGTACTCTCACATCATGTAGACGTTTCATCTGTGAGCAAGGTTGTACATCAAAACTCATTTACATAAGAAAAAAATCCAAAGAAATCTATACTTATTTGAAGGTCCAGAGTTTCATTATTTTGTTTAATCTACAGGAATAGCTACACCCTCACTGATATATTAAAATCCACTGGAAATTATCTTTATCTCCAGAACTGGATAGACTAGTATGGTCATGCCATGAAAAAAACACAGGCCATGGCTCTTTCTTAGGCTCCTATGGTTTTTTATTCTTTTTGATATAAAGGTAACCTTCTTTTGAATTTTTTGAGATTCTCTTGGACATATTTGGTTTTGTTGAGTGGGAGAAAAGTGGATTGCAATGCTATTAATTGGTTCCCGTAAACTGTAGGCAAATGTTTATAAATCCTGTCTTCTGACAATCATAGAATGACTTGTGTTGGAAGAAATCTTAAAGACTATCTAGTTCCAAGCCCCTTGCAATGGACACAGACACTTTTAACTAAATCAGGTTGTTCAGAGACCCAGCCAGTCTGGCCCTCCTAGAGATAGGACATTGAGACCTTCTTTGAAGAAGTTGTTATTGTGCCTCCCCAATCTCATTGTAAAAAATTTATTCCTAAATTGAAGCCATTCTCCCGTTGTCCTATCACTACACACCGTTGTAAAAAGTTTCCTTCTTTCTTGTAGGCTCCCTTCAGGTACTGGAAAGCCACAATTAGATAATCCCAAAGCCTTCTCTTCTCTAGCCTTCAAAATCCCAATTTTCTTATACTTTCCTCACAGGAGAGGTGCTCCATCCCTCTAATCCACTTGGTAGCCCTCTTCTGTTCTTGCTCAAAAAGGTCCATGTCTTTTCCGCACTGGGCACTCTGGAGATGGATGCACCACTGCATGTGGGGTCTCACCAGAGCAGAGTAGAGGGGCAGGATGACCTCCCTCACTCTGCTGTCTCCTCCACCAGCACACCCAAATCCTTCTCAGCAGGGCTACTTTTGATCTGTTCATTCCCCAAGTTCTATTGATGTCGGAGGTTTTCCCCAACCCAGGTGTGGCACTTTGCACTTGGCCATGTTAAACCTCATGACATTTCCATGGGTCAATTTCTTGAGTTTGTCCAGGTCCTTCTAGATGGCACCCCACCCATCAGCTGTGTTGACCATACCACTCAGCTTGGTGCCGTCTGCAAACTTGATTAGGGTCTTATTCTGTGCCATTAATGAAGATATCAAACAGAATTTGTCCCAATAAGGATGCCTGAAGGACACCACTGATATTACTGAAGTTCATCAGGACTCTGAGCCATTGACCACTACCCTCTGGATGTGACTGTGTCTTGGTTTAGATGGACAGGTATCTGCAGGGAAAATTGGAGATTCCCTTGGAATGTAAGCTCTCCTCTCTCCCCCTTTCCAAATTATTATAAATTTGCAATTAAAAGGCTGTCAGGCAAAGATTTTTGGGAATAGGTATAGCAGTTCTTTACCAGGGATATTAAAAATACGAATGTTGTAGTACAAAAGAATAAGCAAATAATTAAGAAATCCTAGAAAACCCTGACAGAGTCAGAAATAGAACCTGACACCCTGTTGCTCAGGGTGTTGGAAACAGTCCAAAAGTAAGCCCTCCTGGAGTGGCAGATGTAGTCCTGTTGGAAGCAGAGATGTCCCATAGAGAAAAAAAAATGGGCCCAGAGGTGGGTCCAGTCTTCCTTTGGGAGTCCTGTGGGAACACTGGATGTCTGGTGACACTTGTGGCTCCTTTTTATCAAGGTGGAAATGATTTGGCTCCTCCTCCCTGGATAGAGCGAGCATCTCACAATGGGGTGATGTAATGTGTCATGTCATTGGTGAGCTTTAATGGCCCATTAACAGAAGATAACCCATGGGGAAAGTACAAGACTGAACAGAGCTAAGAAACAATGACCCACCTGGTTTTAACAGCTGGCTTGTTATCAGAGAAGGTAGTTACCCCATCCCTTCTGGAGTTACAACAGATAAAAACAAAAACAAAAACAAAAACAAAAACATCTCCCCAACCAGGTTTCAACAGATGGAATAGAATAAACCTCTTTTTTTTTTTTTTTTTGTTACAAAACCCAAGACAGACTGTCCCATTAATTCCTTACCCAACCTAAGAGTCTACCCATGGGCTCCATCTCTTTCCAATTTAAAAAGCGGGATATTGCTGGGGACCCTGAGAAGTTTTAGATGTCATCATTTTGGAGAGTTCAAGGACAGGTTGGATCCTGTTAGCTCTAGATCAACCTTATCTAGTGGAAGTTGTCCCTGCCTGTGCGACTTGAAACTAGATGATTTTAAAGGTTTCTTAAGCCATGTCAAAAGCTTTACAAAAGTGCAGATAAATGACACTGTAGTCCTTTCCTTAGGATGCTATTCAGAAACTTGAGGAAGGCAAGATTTTAGACAGAGAGGAGAGGAGAGGAGAGGAGAGGAGAGGAATCAGTTGAACCTGGATTCCATTTTTTCATTCTGACACATAGCATAAACTTTAAATTATCTTACTTTGGACATTTAAAGTACAGATACCTATATCTAAACATAGAATTCCTTTACAGGTAAGGGAAAAATGTAGAACTCATGANAGAGGAGAGGATTATTAAGAGAATTATTATTAATAATATATCATAATATTTTCATAATATTATGAAATAATATTATCATAATATTTTCCTGTTAAAAGATATCTTTAGAAAGTCTTTATTCCTAAATAAAACACAGACTTTAAAAAGTAATATTTTAAAATGTGTGTATTTAAAAAATAATTTTCAGTAAGTGTCACTCACTGAAGCCTTTGTAACAGTCTGTATGCAAATAAAAACTTCTATTTTACCTTTAGTTCTGCACGGATTTTTTTTTTTTTTTTCCTTATTAATTTAATTCTTTAAAAGTAGTAGTGGAATTTTCTCCCCTTGTTTCTTCTTTACAGAGGCTCATCTACCTAATTAGTGAAGTATGTGAAATTTCAGGATTTATTTTGTGAATATAAGCCTGTATTCTTCTCAGTCAGGCTTATCCACTGATAGCCTGAAATTTCAAAAACCATAAATATTGCACTATTGCTTGGTAGGTTAATAGCCACACTTTTCCTGAGACATGGAGTAAGAGAATAAATCTAGCACTTGAATATATCTCTCCTCATGTAAATTTGGCACAAGTATCAGACAAAAATAGGAGATGTATCTTATTTTCAGCACAATGTTGCACCTTTGCAGTCACCTGCTGTTTCAACTACTTTACAAAGTTTAATACATAATTCTAGCAGATTCAGTTTAATTACCTAAAAGCTACACATCTCATCCAAATGATTTGTCTCAGTTTAGTCAGTAGATAAACAAAAGTTCCATTAGAGAAGGAGATTCACAGTACTTACCCGTGTAAGGGAAAAGTCCCACGTAACACAAAAATACTTTATTGCTATGAAAGTTACATTATATTAGATATGTACTTTCTAGCAAGGTATAAAGTGGTTTATTCAAACACGTCATTCTAAGCGTTTAATGTCATTTGAGATATCTTAAGGCATTTACATATGAATGGCAGATGTTCTGGTCTCAATGGAGATAATGGTCTGGCAGCAGCTGGAAATCAAATAAAATATCCTACAGGATTTTAGATGGTACTACATGTGTATAGTTGAGTGAATTGAGCCAAACTTATGATAAACAAAACAGCACCATGAATAATAGGATAGCAAGAAAGATAGATATAAAAGATAAAAAATTTAAAGATAGAAATGAGATTATGCTACGTGTTAAACAGCCATACATTTAGAAAGGACCTTTCTTAACAACTCAATAATGCTTTTTGTAATTCAATCATCTGTTTATTCATCAATTGCATTGTAATTATTTAACAACTTCTAAATTAATGCTGGGGTGATAAATAAGAGGAGAAAAACAACAAATGCCAGGGATTAAAAGGTTCTTTTAGATTGCTTAATTTATCTCCTTGCTAATGAAAAATTGTGTAATTTTTTTTTCGAATACTCACATATACACCTGCATGGACATGTTTCTATATATTCACAGATACTTGAGTATTTTGTATTTAATATAATGGAAGTACTTTCTCACATTTATTTTTGAATACCCAAAGCAGGGTACTTTCAACAGATTTTTCTTCTTTGTCTCAGAAATTGTTTCCTGACAGACTTATTATTTACCTTCCTCTTTCTTTAAAAAGTTTTATTCATTATTCCTAGCACATTTACAAACATAACTTTTCATTAGTGTTGGCAAGTTTTGAACATGTCATGACTAAAAATATTTTTCCGTGATTCAATCTTTACATAGTAATGTACAGCGTGTTGCAGTACAACAATGCACTTACTAAAGCCTGCTAAAGATGACTTTCACTACTACTATGAAACGAGTGAAGGCTCTGTGCTGACCCAGTAGTGCAGAATCTCAGCCTGACCTTGACCCAGTCTGGGTTAACTCTGCAGTGGGGCCTAATGACTTCTTCTTCTCCAGGTTATCCTTGAGCTCTGGGAATGTGAAAGAGGGTGCCAACAGTTTGGAGGCCATTGTCAACCTGCAGCTGGCAGCCCAGGAGAAGGAGACATTGTGATAAGAAAAACAGACCTAAGGCCAAGTAAGAAGAAATCACTTCCCAGGAATATCACATCCCCAAAATGAAGACCTTTGAACATAATTCATCATTATAATCCCCTCCTTTCTTCTTAAAGAGGTGTTGACTTTGGGACTCAAAAACATACTGGCAGTATAAGCATTAAAGGGAACAACAGGGGTACGTGGTTTGAAGGTTTGAAGGTTTTTTTTTTTTTTCTTTTTACTAATTTTTACATTAATATACGTTAGACTTCTCTTTTTACTTAGGGATCTTGGACAATTCAACTGTCAAGACATGAATTGGTTAAATTCTTGACTTTAAATGCTTGATGTCTTTCCTTTTATCTGTAGAAATAGTCTGTGACACACAATGAAGGTTTTTTTATCTTTGTTTTGTTGTTTTGAGCATTTTTTTTTCTCTGTTTATTCAATAATATTAACAGAAATAATTAAAATTTTAAAATTTTATTGGGTATGAAAAGCTCTACAACAATAATTATGATAGAGGTAATAAAACTTCTATGAAATTACTGCCCTATTCCTGTAATAGCTCTTTAAAAATCGTTTTTGTGACATGACATGATGGCTAAGTTTATGCTTCTAGCATATTTATTTTGCCCATCTCTATGGGACAAAACTAAAAGTAGTATAACTGTTGAGTGCTTTTAATATTTGTTAATGTCACAATGTTGTGATATCTTCTTTAGGTTAAAACACTTCCTATATTTGTTACTGAAAATAATTGACTTCCTATAAAGTCAATTATTTTCAGTAACATAAGAAAGCACAGAAGATAAAACAATCCATTTTTGGACACACAATACATTAATACAGAAAGTATTCTTGGCTAGAATTTTTCAAACTGAAAATTTCTATGTATTTCTTTGCCAGATTAGAGAAATGATAAAATATGCTTTAGAGTATTTTCTGTGTTGAAATTGGAAGACTTCTCAAATTCAAGTAGTAAAATACTCTTCTGGAAGACAAACTGATCTAAAAATGAAATATTACTTTCTTGGGGGGGGAAAAAAATACCTAAAATCTAAAATATAGTTTTACTTTTTTTTTTGTCCCAAAGTAAAATTTACAGAAAAATAAACTGAAAGCAAATTGAAATCCCAGCTAAATAAGGACTCCAGAGCAAATAATTCTTTTCTCAAAAAAATGGTACCAAAATATTATTGGAACTACAGTGCTAGTATTGGACAATACATTGGAAACACACCTGGTTGTTTTGTCATTGAATATTTCTGTCTGAAAAATTGGCAGTAACATGAAAAGCAGAATGTAGCTTTTTCCTCTCATTCTTTTCTTTCTTCAACAATCTTAGAAAGCTGGACTTGTTAAGCCTGAAGAAGAGAAGGCTGCAGGGACACCGGATGCAGCCTTCCAGTACCTGAAAGGGAGTTACAAGAAAGCTGAAAAGGGAAATTTGACAAGGGTATGCTATGACAAGAGGAGATAGCTTTAAACTGAAAGACAATAGATTTATATTAGATAATAGGAACAAATTATTTACTGTGGTGCTGGTGAGACACTGGAATAGGTTTCTCTGTGAAATTCTGGATGGCCCATCCAGAGTGTTCAAGGCCAAGCTGGATGGATTTCGGAATCACTTTATGTAGTGGAAAGCGTCCCTGACTATGGCAGTGGGATTGGAGTGAGATTATATTTGAGATCTTTTTCAACCCAAACTACTCTGTTATTCTATGCCTTTGTGAGACACTTTAACAGAAGAAGGAGCAGAAATAAGGAATAAAGTAGGTAGGTATTGTGAAGAAGTAATTACATTACGCTTTGTCCTGAAACACCAGCAATATAAAATGTTGAGAAGCTCTTGGCACGCACATGACCTTTGATTTTTCCATATTAAGTTGAAAATAATTACAGTTTCATCAAAGCTTATAGAGAAAGAATAGAAAAACAAAGAAAGGCACTAAGATACAAAAAATCCCCAGGATTTCATTTGGGTTGTCCTAAAGTCCACCCCGCTAGCACCTTTCTGCAGCAACAGTAACCAGGAAAAGGAGAGTTGAAAGATACAATGTTTGCATAGTAAAAGACTGCAAACAATTACGTCTATCATCTCTACACAACACTCCTGACGTTTTTGTTGTTCTTCATCTTGTTTCCTTTCACTTATCCTTTTTTCTAGACCAAAGTCTGCAGTTATTTAGCCATTCCTAATGTAGATTCATTATATGCCTCTTTTTGACAAAATTTTTTAATTTCAACTTACCGTACAACATAATTAAAGGTAGGACAATTATATCTTTCTACAGCAGAACAACAATGTTCTTTGTTTTGTTCACTAATTTACTTGTTTCTGTTACTACCTCAATGTTTTCTGTGCTTTTTAAATTGCTGATAAACAGTGACTTGGTATATTTATGAATTATCTACAATTGTTCAAGTTCTTATTTCTGAGTGACAAAGGTAATCACTAAGCTCATCCTTTTACACACAAAGCTAGCAGTTATTTCTTTTGTATTCATATTGCTGTACCATAGTTACTTTGTTCATCTTCCAGGAATAACTAGTATTTCTGAACCAAATATTCAGAACAGTGGATTTTATATCAGTCATTAAAATTCCAAATTTCCCAGTAATTTAAAAATATCAGGATTTTACCTGGACATTTGAAACTACTAAATATTTAAATAAGTTAAGTATTCATTCTGAAATGTTGATGGGCAAAAGAGAGCTCTACCAGCATAGTTCAGTCTGATTTGATAGGCAGGTAGGGATAGCTGAGATGCCCTGAGGTATTCCTCCTAGCTCTAAATTCTTAGTCCAGAAGGGCACACATCTCTTTTCAACCTTGTGTCATCAGAATGAGTTAGAGACTGAGGGACAGAGCAAATGACAATAGGTATTTTTTAGCCAGCTGAATCATACTTAAGATCAAATATGTCATCTCAACAAGAAATGGTGTTTTTTTACTGTCTTGTAACATATCACTCAAAATGATTGAGTCAGTTTTTTTATGTGAACATATAAAGTCAATCCAGTAGAGTAAATGGCCCAGATTTTTTTCCCAGCATTTGAATGCTTATCAGAACATAGTTTTAAAGCTGGATTCTGTCTTACTGTTATTGAATCTATTATTAGACTGATCTATTATAATAACAATTATAATTGACTTTCCTTTCTGATTGTCTGAATGTGCCTCAATAGTCCAAAAGAAGTGTTATTCCACTAATCATTAAATGTATATTTTCATGACTTAAGCAATAAATGAGTGGTACCATTGTTCTCTCATTCTCCCCACTATGAGTCAGGTCATGCAGGGCCAAAGATACCCTGGACTTCAAAATGCCTTTTAGGATTTAGAAATAAATGTACTAACATTACACAGCTGTTTTCAAGTGTTATTCTGCCTGCAGCTTTGGGTGTAGAGGATATGTAGGAGCAGGGCCATGAGGAAAGGGATTGGGGCTGGAGCAGTAATTCTTGTCAAACCCTTAAGGAGGGCAATATTAGATCAGAAGAGAACATTCAAAGCTGAAAGTTGAAACCAGTGTATTTGAACCAGTTGAAACCAGTAAACTACAAATTACTCCTTAGAAAAGAGTAATTTGAAGTGAAGAAAAGAAAGCCTGGCCTTAAAAAGCATTGCAAACAAAAACTATAAGAAATAGTGAACTATTCAGGGAATGTACAAAAATAGTAATTTTTTTTAAGGATATGATAAAATTTCATGCAATCCTTATGAAAGACCAGTATTTGATAAATTTTGAGAAAAAAAAGCATAAAATAAAATAGATTAATTCCTACCAATATAGTAAGCACATATTTTCATTTGGTTTTAGACACATACATAATATGCATGCCTTTTAAATCATTGTGCTAAAACATGGTGTCTTTGATTTAGAGATGAGCCAAAAGTCCACTTAGGAATAAAAATGTCTTCATAGAGTACAAATGGAACACTTGTTTATCCTAAGAACCATATTTAGGCAATCAAGATGAAACATAAGATAGAATATATCTCTTCGTATAGATTTCTAATTTCCTAAAACCTTCAATTCAAAAATACATGAAAAAGTTACATAAAGGACATACCTGCTTCTAAGCATGTAAAATTAAGTCTAGCTGCAATACAAATGTTAGCTACCATGAAATCACATGACTGGTCTAGCAATTTGTGTCAAGGGATGGGGTGGATATCTCGTATGTCAAACTTTGGCAAGTAGCCAGAGAAAACATTATGTGACTCTATAGCAGGAATAGCATATTAGTAGAATTGCATTTCCTACTTCCACTTAAAAAAGAGACACATAATGAAGCATTGTAAATGCTTTGTGAAGTAAAGGGAAAGTGTGTTATCCTGTTTCTTCAAAGAATACGAAGTGAATATGCACAGACAATAGAAATATAAACTCTGTTTTATATATTATGGCTGTTTTTACAGATGAGACATTCCTTCTGGAGGGAGGTGAGAGGGCGTGCTGGAATATAATTTCCATAATTTTCTTTTTCTTCTGTAGGCACTGATGTTAAAATTACTATATCAGCTACTTTTATAAACGTGTGCTATAGTAAAACAGAGAAAACCAAAGATACTAATTTAATATGCAATTTTTTATGTAATCTGGGACATCTTTACCTTCTAGACTTTGTTTACTAAAATAGCTAATCAAGCAGATCCAGGCAACTCTGATCCAAGATAAAAATTATTCATTGATATAGTAATAAATGGGATAACATAAAAAGTGTTGCTGGTAATAAAATCTTAAAGCTTCCTTACAAGTAATAGGATATAGCATCACAAATGTTTTGTTAGTAAAGCCAAATATTAGTAAAATCAATTACTTTTAATGATTAGTTTAAGGAAAATGTGGTTTGTTTTGTCAGTTTTGGTAATTCTTCCCTACAAAAAAAAAATAATGGCCAACCTAACCATTATCTTGAGTAGCTGTAGAACATCTCAATTAAAAACACTGAAACAAACACACTGGTTTAATATATTTCAAGGCCAAATAAATGTGCATTTTAAGAAATAAATATCAATAAAGGTAACAAAGAATTCAGACAGCTGAACTATTCAGGCAGCTTCCTTTAAGAGATGGACCTTGAGTATTGTCCAGTTTCTTGTTTATGGTTTTGTAGCTACCTGATGAGAAATAAAAAAAATCCAACTTGGGGAAAGAATTCCAACATTTTAAAATCCAGAAAAACTCAGTGAATATCAATATCCTCACTGTCTAAGTTTCCTTTTTTTTCTTTTTTTTATGAGAAGTGTTTGACAAAGATCTAATCATCAGTGGCCTTCAGAAAGCAGGTAAGTGATTATTGCTGCAGTTAATAGTAAGGTCAGTATGTTCTTTTGGGTTTGTTTTTTTGTTTGTTTTTTTTTTTTTTTGTCCCCAGTACCAGAAATTGGTCTCTATATCAAGAAACCACAAACAGATGAGAGATACTTTTAGCATTCTTTATTGTTAAAACTGGCCTATATATCTGATAGATGTATGGTTTTAAAAAGTAGCTTAATTAGAATGTTGACTTCCTCTTCCGTCCTCTCCTTCTTTATTCTTATAGGAAAACAAAATATTCTTATTTGAGAGCTATAATAGTCTTCAATGTCTGTAAATGATTCACTCAGAGCAAACAAAGAGTCCCATGAGTATGGTTCTTGCATATGTCTGCTTCAAGAAACCCTTTGGGCTAATGTCATCTTATAGTTTCTTTTTTCTTCTCTTCTTGCTTTTGACATTGTTGGTTGCATGTAACAACTGTATCTCCCCAGGGCAGAAGCATATTCAGAAGAATTCCGTCATGGATATTTGATTTTTTAATATTGAAATTGTGATGTTATTCAGAAGCTTTAGATGTTTTCCATGTCCTGGTGCATTCAGCAAAATAACCAAAAAAACTGCATCTAAAACTGATAGGAAAAAGTTCAACAATTTTTCTTCATTAAGAATAATTTCATTTAAGACAAATCTCTGACAAGCCCCTGTTGAACATCAGTTTTCTTACTTAATTTCAGTCATCATAAAATGTAAATAAATAAAATTTCTTTGTTTTTTCTTTTTTAATTCTTTTGACTTACATGCTTTGTAATATTTAGTACAACTTTATTAAGTTTAATGACTGTATATTTTAAATGCAGTTTTCTGCTATAAACATCTGCTGATGACATTGATAATAAACATTTTGGTATTACTTAATCAAGACTTCTCTTAAAAAAGAAATCATGTTTTCTCTCAGATCTCTCATTTTTATTTAGAGTTATTCTCATTGCCTGGTGATACTATTTCTTTTCAAGATGGAAACATTTCTGGTCCAGTTTTATCTGTGTAAAGGTAAGTGTATGACTGAAGCAAAAAGGTGTCTTTACATGCCTCAAAAATTTCCTGGAACGTGAGCCAATTCATGTGTTCAAAAGCAGAATTGGGAGTTCTTGAAAAATGTTTTATCTTGATGTGTTTCTTTATATTCTTACCAATAGCATGTATATTTATATGGCTAAAGATCTAGTCAACAATGAGGAAAGTTGTAAGAAATATGTATGTTCTCAGTGGCATTTACTTGATGGAAAAGGAAATGGGGTCATCATTCTCCTCAAGATGTGCCAAAGCTTTTTGACACCGAAGCAACACTCACTGTTTTTATCAATATTGCCATATCTAAGTAAATTTTATGTTTGGAAAGTAGTCACATATACATGAAGAAATTAAGAGAGCAAAGAAGAGGAAGGGACAGAGGAAAGAAAGGAAAAAGCAGTAGAGTGCTACAGACTAAGTAACAAATTTCTCTATTTCCTATATTTTCTCGAATGACTATTGGTAGACAGTTGGGCACCATGTATTTGAAAAATTTGTTCAAGGAATTTTAGGCACAGAAGAACAGCTCAAATCAGTGATCACTCTGTAGAATCCCACTGAAAACCCTTTATCTCCACAGTTGAAATGCAGTCTACTGCAGCACAGAGTAGATACGTGTAGCATTAATACATTGAATGGCAGGATGCTTGACATGAACCAGCAAAGCAGTTTCTCCCTCAGAAATTATTTTTTGTCTTTAACCTTTACCTAATACGTGGTATAATATTACTGCATATATCAAATTTATTTCAGGATTGTGTTATATATTTCTGTTTTGTGCAACTGACCAAAAAGAAACTAAACAGGTCTTTATTTATTTCTAAGTTATCTTAATACATTTATGCTTCTCTGGTGCAGCACAATAGGCATTTTTATAGTTATCATCAATTTTTAAATATATTTTAGACTTACAGGCTCATCAGACATAACTTGCTAGTATTGAATTATATTAATTCTTACAATAGAAAAATCTTTGTTGCTTTTTTCTAAATCTTTAATTATTGAAGTACATATCTATTTACTTATAATATTTAAAATTATCAAAAGCCTTTACCCCACCCAATCAAAGTTCTTTTCTGAAGACCTGTGCTGATTGAGCCTTCTGGATGAACTACAGTATTGAGAATATACATCATCTTCTGCCTTGTTGTGGGGATGTGTTACACCTAAAATGCATTATAGGGGTGCTTTCAAGTAGCAAACTGTCCAGGCTACAGGAGCTAGTTGCTCAAAATAATCTTGTTATTTTAGTGCTCCTGAAAGATAGCAAGCACGTGTTAAAATATTTTGGGTTTGGGACAACCTGCTATAATTTTTAAATAGAAGCAGATATTTTTCTGATATTTACTTTTGAAAATAGAAGTATTCTTAACTTGTGACTTTCATACATTTAATTTCATATTTACCTTCTATCAATACATATTTCCTAGAGAAAATGTTGGGCCTGACTTTATTAATAGTAAAATTCTTATCTAATAACTAAGTTGTTGTATTCCATGTAAGGGAGCAAGTTGGACTAAATCTTTCTTTCTTTCTTTCTTTCTTTCTTTCTTTCTTTCTTTCTTTCTTTCTTTCTTTCTTT
>VXBN01001276.1:526135-551075 GCA_013397395.1 Sinosuthora webbiana | reverse complement strand
AGAACTGAGCTCACTGATCCCTTAATCAGTCTTCCCAAGGCCCTGAAGTTTCTCTTGATTGCACTCAAAATTCTTTTTCCAAATTCATCACTGCTTTCTTGAAAAATCAGTAATAGATAATAATTGAGGGCCATACCAGGTTAGAAAGCTTTTTCTTCCTGTCTTTATCGCAGGCCCCAAGGAGGCAGCAAACTTCCCTAAGAAGTAGTTCCAGTATGCATGTTGGGCTTTCTCTTCCCCTCAGCAGACAGTCTCCTATGAGAATAACCTGTCTTTTTCCTTTATGGAAGTGGTTTTATTGCAGGGTGTAGGTCATCTTTGGTGGGGACTCCAAGTTAAATAAACCATTGTACTCAATATTGTTTAGTTCCACTTTCAGAGCCTGGTACTCAATATTATACATGTGTGGTAACTCACAGACAATGACAATAGACTTCCACTACTGTGGTTTGTTGATGTGTTTTGTTAATGAACTAGTTGTTATAGATGCAGCAAGTGTAGTTGCAGTAGTATACGTTTTAAGATGTTTTTCAATGTAAGGGAAAATTTATGCCCATTAGCTGGTAGTTATAGAATTAGTTTGATTTAGTGTTTGACATATTTTATGTGAGTTCGAACATCGCAGGCTGAATTGAATTACGGATAAGTCTGGTCTTTTATTTGAACCATATCACCTCACAGGAACCTCAGCAGATGTGTAAACTGAATTACGTGACACAATCTGGGAATTAAGGCAGAGTAATTACCTTGAACACTGATAGCAGGCATCCCAAAATACAGATTAAGGTTGTCATTTTCCACTTTGTCTCCAAAAATGTTTACCAGTATCATCAGTTGTAAGTAATTAAATCTATGAAGGATGCTTTGAAAGCAATCTAAATTATAAAAAATGTGGGTTTAATATGTAAATTGTTTACTTTCAGTTTCATGTCTAACTGTGTTTTAATGAAACCCTTCTACTTCTGGGAGAATATTAGATGGAGGATATTTTCCAATGAAACCGAATAACTGTGTCATTAGGGAAAAGACTTTGGCTGACCACATATCCACCAGTGGTCTGGTTAGTCTCTGAACACACAGCTCTCTCAGCTGCTCATTACTGTTTTGTTTTTTTTAAATCAGAAAAATGAACTGTCAATCAGACATGAAGGAAATTCACAAAAGAGTAAAGGGAGAGGCAGGCTTTTTCTTCCTTCCATCTAAATTTCTGATACAAGAAGATTTTACAAACAATGTCAGGCCTCTAAATGGCCTGTGTTCTGAGAATTGTGTTCTCTTTGTAGCAGAATACAAAAGCGTTACATAGAATCTCAATATTCTGATGCACAGACTTCTTAATATTTGGAAATATTAAGTTAATATTGTTATGAGGGTATTCCTGCCTCTTGAAGGTTAAAGGTAATTCAAAACAAGCAAAGGAATAATATACCATTTCTCCCCAGTTTTTTTAGTAACAGCAAAGTACCCTCACAGGGTGTTTATCATGATTCTTGAAAAACAATTTCATATGTCGACAGTTCTGTGAATATTTACTTATGGGAGGGAACCAAATGCCATATTCCACCTCCTCCATAACACAGTCAGAGCAGGAGGTTTAACAGAACAAGAATTTTGGCATAAAAAATGCTGGACATCAAAAGTACTAAGTTCATTAATCAACAATATTTTTCGATTGAAAATTAGACTGTTTACTACTATAATTTACGAGTTCGTAGAAAACATGGTTCATTAGAAAAAGTGAGTAATGGAAAAACTAAATGTCTTTAATGAATAATCACTGAATATTTCACTGAGAGAGCCTGTTGGGACATCCATGACACAGCATGCTGCCATTGGGGTCCAACCCTCCCCAATCCTTCCCATCTCTTCTGTTCCCTATATTTAATGTTATTAGTTGCAAATTCAACAAAGTTTGCAATAACAATATGAATATTTGAGAGATAATAACAGAGCATTATGTACTGTACACATTTTAACCCTTTGCCTCAATTATCATGGTAATGCTGGCAAACTGTTATGCAAAGGCATGCAAATGTAAAATCTTTCACATATATATGGTCTAAAATTTCATGTCTTTCCAACTTTTTACTAGATCCTTTCTCTAATTTTCTCATAATTATCCTTCCACATCTAGTCTCACACTCAGTAGTTACTTTCCTCTTAGCAATTAGCTTTTCCATATTGAAAGATTGCACTTCCACCATGGAAACTCAGGGGTTTGTCATTAAAATACCAAAACAATTGAAATTCAGACTTTGAGTTTCTCAAAGTAAATCTCTGGATCATTAAAACAACTGTATTTTTTTTTACATGACAATGTAAGAAAAGGCTTCAGGTGTGGCCTCTATGAAAAATGATGAGGAGTTGTCCCCATGTTGAAGTGTCAGTTTCAGTTGACTCCAAAATGGGCCCACTGATGCCCAAAATTGAGCCCATCGTGATGTTGGCAGTGCCCCCATGATAACATATTTAAGAAAGAATAAAAAAAAATCTGTGCAGTAGCTGTGAGAAAGGCATGAGAAATACATGTGAGAGACAGCCATGCAGATGTCAACAAGATAAAAATGTGTGGGGGAAGACATGCTCCAGCTGCTGGAGCAGAAATTCCCCTGCAGCCTGGGAACAAGATCATGGTGAATCAAGGGAAAAGTATGAGGAGCAAGGAGTATCAGGAAGGAACTACTGAGGACAGATCATAACTTTCATTTCCTCATCCCCCTGCACTGCTTGTTGGTGGTGGAGGAGGTAGAAGAGTCAGGAATGGATAGATTAAGTTGAGCCTGGGATGAAAGGAAGTGCAGGGATAATATGTTTTTAATTTTGACTGTTTTTCACCATCCTACTTTTATTTTTTTTTATTCGGCAAGAAGTTATATTAAGGTTTCCCAATATGAGTTTTTTCTTGGCCATGATGATAATTACTAAGTAAACTCTCTATCTCAACCCATGAATTTTTCCATCTCATTTTCTTTTCCTGTCCTGTCCTCTCATCCATCGCACTGGGAGGGAATGAGCAAATCATTGTGTGGTGCTTGACTGCTTACCTACAGAGGGGGAGTGAGAGAAACAGCTTGGTGTATGTTTGTCAGCCAGCCAAGGATAAACCATGACAAGAACCTATCAGAGTAAAGGTCAGATGTTGCTCACTGTTTATACTTTTAAATATTACCTAGTAAGTCAGATTAGGATAAAAGTCTTGGGTGAATCCAGAAATTGAAAACAGGCTACAGACTCAAAATGCCACACTGAAGTCACAGTTACTTGATAACAGACATTTTCCTGTAAGTCACCTGTTTCTTTGACTCAAGAATATATTTTATGTGGAACTCTATATTTTTTCAAATTGTGTTGGACATATTTTCTTGTTGTATGGTTTTCAAGTGTTTTGTTTTATATTGTTTGAAGGCACATGGTACAGTAATAAAAGGAAGAATTTATAAAATTCTGCTGTGAAAACATCTAAGAATAGAGTTTTATTTTTAAGAATAGCCTTACATTTACTATGCCTTCTTGCATCATTCCTTGGTAATATGGTGCTTAATTATGAGCTTAGAAGGAAAAAACGCAAACAAAACAAAAATGAAATACAAAAAATCTGTTGGTACAAGAAAGAGAAATATAGTTTAAGCCACATAATTACTGGCTCTGTGTTTAAAATTCACATTTGAATATTGTTATGAGGGTATTCCTGCCTCTTGAAGGTTAAAGGTAATTCAAAACTTGCATATTCCAAAAGGTCAGTGTTACACTTTGACTTCTGGATGATACAACATGTGGACTTTCATTAATAACTATGTAACATGTGAAAATGTCCTTGTTCATTGCAGTGGGCGTTGAACTAGATTATCTTTGAAGTTTCTTTTCATCCCAAATAAATCTATTACTATGAAAGTGTTAACCCTGACACTGATTAAACTTCCTCTGTATCTGTTCTGCCTCATTGTGGTTTAACCCCAGCCAGAAACTAAGAAACTAAGAACCACACAGCTGATTTCCCCCTTTTGATGCCCAGCAAGATGTCGAGTAGAATCAGAAAAAGGGAGAAACCTGGGTTTATATAAGGATAGTTTATTGCTGATTTTTTTTTTTTTTTTTTTTTTTTTTTTTTTTTTGTATTATTGAGATAATTATGACTACTTGGCTTTGAAAACTAAGCAGATAAATTCTTAAAAATAAATTCATGACCACACAAGTATAATATGTTCCTATCTGATCATCTATATACCTGAATCCTGAAAATAATATGCTGAAAACAAGATGCTTCCAAGAATCTTGTATTTATTACTCATTATCTTTATGAATGAAGGCAAGTGTTTATTTTCTCATTTTTTTCACAGGAGAAAATATAATACACTAAATTATATCAAGTGGATGTTGTGAGAGAAGCCTCAGGTGCTCTGTACTGTACTGTATATTGCAGTATTGTATATTGTAAACATTGCCTTTGAATTGTACAGGTGCAGTTATCTAAGAAATTTCTTGAATAAGCTTTTCAGGGTCTAGATATGCCTTAAAACTTGCACTGTATACTGCTTTTAGAAATATGTTTCCTGAAATTTATGAAGAATATCTCTTAAGCCCTCAGAAATTATCAAGACAGCAGAAATGTATTAAATGTAATCTCCCTTGTTTAGCTTTTCTTTGATGCCATGAGTAGTTGTGGAGTTAAACAGCAAAATTTAGAAGCAATGTCATTATCCAGAAAAATAAAGTCTTGTGTGCTACTGACATATTTGTTTAGAAGGACTGTCTGCAGTTGAAACGTACAGCCACACTTTCTCTTATGACTGATTAGGCATCATTCAGTAGAAACTCCAAGGCAACCCTTTGTCTATATATTGGATATCTTTTGGACCTTATGTAGAGAAAAGTACTGGTTTTTTGGGTTTTTTTTTGGTTTTGGTTCGGTTTGTTTTTTTTAAACTAATTCATGTGAATCTAAAACTGCTTGCATTTCCTTATCCTTTAAAAATATCACAGTGTTGGTTGTTTGTGGGTATGGGAGGCAGACAATGGTGTGTGAGCTAAAAAGAAACCCCTCTAAATCATAAGCTAATCACCTTGTACCTTGTTTTGCTGTATCCACCACTGACTAAGATTAAGATGTTTAAAATGCCCTAGTAATTTACAGTCAAACTGCATTAATACTTTCATTAATGAAACAATAGTTGTTGGTAAGTAATTCCCACCATTGTTGCCCTCTGCTTTGTTTCTTCATGTTTCGGTCACTGCTACCTCCATTGTCGGGTACGGTGCTTTGGGAGACAACATTGCAACTAAAATACTAAAATTAAGGACCGTACATTTCTGTCTGGAAAAAAGAATTAGAAGGTTTTTTTAATTAATTGTTATGAATGTTTTAATAGAAAAAAATATGAAGATCCAGGTTACCATTTGAACTTGAGATAGAGAATTAAAGGGTAAAGAAAATCTAGAATGGTTTTGTTATTAGATGAAAATTATGTTCTCTCTTTGTGTGTCCATCTCAAAAAGGAGGGATAGGAGCAGCAAGTCACATCCACGTTAGAGCTACAAAATATTCTATTTGTTTTGTACTGTCCTGGTGAAATCACACCCCAGTAGTGTGATGTATATTTGGCACATATAAAGTGAAGATGTATTTTTAGCATACATTAGAGGGTGAAGCAGTTCCAGCAATCTCCAGACTTCACTGTAGAATTATATCTAGGTAAATTAACAGCTGAAACCAAAATATGAATAGAATTTAATTATGGCACTTTGACAAGGAGGAATATTCCCTTTGACATCAGCTTCTGAAGAAACTGCAGTCAAGCAAGTTCCTGATGCTGGTAGCATGATTCTGCCTTGTCAAAAGTGTATCTCTGCAATAAGTTGTTGATGGATTGGAGCTTTTACTTATGGCAAGTGGAAAATGTGTTATGGATAATTCTCATTCTACTTTTTTTTTATTGCAAAGCTACATCACTGCTTGCACATAAAAATGTTCTCCTCTTAATCACTATGTTTGAGAGCCCTTGAAATATAATGCTGATGACTCCCAGCTAGCAAGCTAGATAGATGTAAATGCAAAATAAGTCATTACAATTTAGGTATGACCTACTGCCTAACACATTCAAATAATTTGGAAGAGTAAAATAAGCATGGTATACAAATCATATTATGTCTCTAACCAGTTTGAAATAGTGCTCTCTATTTTCTCAATCATATTAAGGCAAAGCATAGTCCAGCAATCCATCTCACTGACCTTTCTCTTCTTTTGTGGGTCAGGCACACAAATTGTTTTAGCTTGCAGAATTAAGTGTATAATCACACATACACACTTCACCTATTCAGCAGTGAATACTGACCATTAAAAACAGAAGTGAAATTACCCATTGAACTCATTTAGACAGAAGTCAGGAATTAGTACCATCACATTTTATACTTTCAGAAATTAGATTAAATTGTGTGTCCAATCTTCAGAAGATATGTGCTAATGGAGGACCACCACACCACATTGTCCTTTCTATATCACAGCTGGAAAACATATTTATTTTCTATAAAAATTGGTAATCTGGAGAAATATACACAGTGATATCTATACAAACCAGCAGGATCAGAACAGTATAGTGATTTTCAATTATATATTGCTATGTAAATTGCATTTCTTGCTGTGTAACACTTTCTATACATCTATGAATTAAAGAAAAAAATGGAAAATGAGAGAAAATGTTTTCTTACTGCATTTTTTAAAAATAACAAGTTCTATTTGAATTTTCATATCATTCTTAATGTGATAGGGGAAAAAAAAAAGCATAATTGCTGTCTACTTTAACAGATTATTTAGTACACTTCCTCAGTGCTGTTTACATGACCAGGCTATGATTTCCTTTTACTGATATCTAAACAGTTACTTACTGATTAATAAAAGTTTTCGAAAATAATTATTGAACACCTGATGAAAGGAAAGTGTCAAACATTTATATAGATAGAATCTTCTTTTCACAAAATAATGCTTAGACAACAGCAAAAGTCTAGGTTTAACTGGAAGCTGAGCCTTTATTAATAACATATTTTCTGTTACCTGCATTGCAATTGGAAAAAAAAAATACAAAATGTTGTAGAGTTTCTTTTAAAAATATTTATATTTGATCTTATCATCCAGGAACTATGATTGAAATAAGAATAAGCATGAGCAATTTGAAAACTTTAACTTGCTCAGAAGTTCATACCACTTTGATGCTCTGAACATATAAATATTCATAAAATCAATCATTTCATTCTGTGTCTAGAAATTAAATTTGAATCGATTATGTCTAGTTATCTTTTGTGTTTGTGACAACATGAAAATGGGCACAATCTTCTTTCATTGATTTACTGTCCAATAAATAATTACTATTCATTATTTATTGATTGTAGAGTTACATAATCATTTCACTTCCTTCCTCTTTATGCTATCAGTGTCAGTTCTAAAGCTAGAACAATCTACTTGATCAAATTTTAAAATTGGTTATGCACACAAAAGAAATGATATTCTGCAGAGCCACTTAAAGACATATGAGAATAATAGGTTTGCATACCTCAACCCGTTTACACCATTTTAGAACCCTGCTTTGAGGAGGACAATGTAATCATAACCTAAGAGAAGCTGTCCACTGTTTGCATTATGACAAGCAAAGCAATGTAATTCATACATACTTTTTTTTTTTTTTTTTTAAGATGGTGGAGACCAGAGGATTCATTTTGTCACAAATACCTGAGCCAAGTGCATGATGAAAATGATCCATATCATTGCTACACATATATTTTCATGATACTAACAAGCAAACTTTTATTAAAATAGAAACAACTTTTTAAAAGCTTTGTCCCTTCTCCCACCAGTTGTCTGTCATAAAGAAAAGAAATTTCACACTTGAGAAAAGCAATTTTTTTCCTAATATATCCATTAGGGAATGAAAACTATTTCAATTCTATTGCATTTACTGTGAACTTCTTTAAACGACACAGTCTCAAAAAGTACTGATTAGAAGCATGCACTGTACTAAAATGAGAATTTTCCTATAGGATGATTCTGAGCCTACAGTATTTTTGTGTCTTTTGGGTGCTAGTCTGGATCACTCTTCTGCAAGCTGTCAAAGCTCATCAAAGCTAAAGTGTTGTCATTTATCAACACCATAATGTATTTAACACATTCCCTGCCTTTGGTCCTTTAATTCTGAACTCAGAACACTAATGAAAGCTAAATGAACAGTAAAACAATCAGAATGACTCAGTGAACAGATAATTTTTTATCTTCAAAGTACTTTTCTGATTTTGTGGTTTTACCACACGTGTTAAAAAAAAGTTTGATTAATCTCAAAGAAAAAGCAGCACATGAATTAAAGCTGTTCACAGGAATTTGCTTTGAGTTATCATCCTACAGTTCAGTAACAATAAGTAATTCCCATAGCAACCCCTACTGCCATATGTCACCAAAACCTACTCTGTACCCTTAGGAAAAAAATCTCACCAGACTGAAAAACAGCATTTAAAAATAACAGTTTTCTAATTCTAAATTTTATCCTAGGGACAGTATGTAAAAAGAAATGACCTTGCAAAGGGAAAAAAGAGATTTTCATACTACATATTTCATAATGTTCCCCATAGACTTTGGTTAGGAGAATGATCTTAAAATAGAGTCCTGCGTTTTTATATTACACCTCTTCAAGTGATGATGAATTATGACAGTCATGGCAAGAAGCACAACACTTACTATAATGTGAAGAAATGTATGCTGAAATATTAAATCTGTCCTAGCCATGGGCTAAACCACAACATCCATTTTAGGAAAAATTCCCCATTGGGAAAAAAAGTGCTTTACGTAATACATGATAATATGAAACAGCCATATTTATTCAAGGGTGTCTGCATCCTTGGTATGTACTCACTATGTGACAGATTCAGTAGCCCATCAAGCCTTGACAGAACCATCATGTCAAAAAGCAAATATTAAGATCACAATTGTGTATCATCACAGGAACATAAAATTTGAGTTGCAAGGGACAGCAGAAGGTTGGTAGTCAAACCTCCAGCTCAAACCAAGGTCAGCTCTGACATCAGGCCATGTAAGGAGTCTCTAAATAGTGTAAGACAACAGTAGTAGTTTGTGCAGGACTGTGGGTCTTGCCATAATCTCAAGATTAAGCCAGAGAAAAAAAGCCAAGAGGCATCCACATCCACTTGATATCCTGCTGCAAAAACAAGCAAAAAGGAGTCAGAGGCAGCCAGCACAAAGCAACTCCAAACTAAAGCAACTGATAGTATCCTAATTTTCCTATTATTTTTATTATAATTTTAAGAAAATATGCAAATAAATTCTTTTCCTCAGGTGTTTCAGTTACTTGAAGTCTGCTGAACACCTAACACTCAGTGTTATTCACATAAATACACATACACATACATATGCACTGTGTGCATACATGATTTCCTTTCTGTGGCAACCAATCACCGTCTTGGTTGCTCTGTAGTTGGTAACATCCTGGACAACTGGGACAGTGATGTCTTAAACACGCTCCTTCCAACCAAAGGCAACAACTGCTAAGAAGACTGGAGGTGGGGTAATGCTTTTTCTAATTCTGCTTCCCCCTTTTCATCATAAAACACATAGTGTGGTCACTAGAGGAGGTGTCAAAAAGGAGTCATGTCCCTAAAGGGGGGCTATGGACCACCAAAGACCCAAAAACTCCTCTCAAATCTTTTCAGGAACTCTCCATCAGAAGGCTGTGCATGCCTGCTGGTATTACACCACACATGAAGAATCCCCTCTCAGGGAGGGGATCTAGACATTCCCCTGCCAACTTTAATGTATGATAACTGACAAACAGGTCGAGACTGCAGCTGTTTCTTTGCTCACAGACATCAAAATTACATTTAAGTCAACAATTCAACAGTCAAGTCTTGTCACTGAATCCACAGATGGTGATATCGTTCAACCATCTTCTCTATACTTTTCTTCTCTTTCTTTTCCCTATATTTATATTTTTGTAGTAAAGAACTAAAACAGCTGCACATTTCCTTTAGGCTTTAATTAAATTGTTTAAACTCTGCCTCATATGTATGCACCAATCAGTCAGTGTCATTTCATTCTGATTCCAGGGGATCCCCAAGGGATTTATTAACAGGAACCTCATTTACTCTGCCTCAGAGACAGGTCAAAACATATCCATGTGCAGGAAATCACATAATTCATAAGGTATTCTTAAGGCATCCTTAAGGTTCTTGCACAGTGTAGTATACAACTATATGTCTCCACCACTTCTTACCTTTGAGAACTTTAACAAGATAAATCTATTATATAGAGTAAAAGACAAATAGTACCAAAGAGTAAAAGATAATACTTACCCGCATGTGAGATCTGTAAAAGGATTAAGATAAAAGAGAAGACATGATAGTCTATAGCAGAAAATGTATATATTGTTGATCTTACTGCGTTGACATATTATTCCATTGTCTTTTCTTCACAAATTGCAGTCACTGCATACTGATTGCATCTTTTGAAATGAGTCTTTTTCATCTGGAAGTCAAGATCATTGTTTAAGAAAGTTGCTATTACACCAACTTTTTATTCTCATTGCAGGGTACATGTAAATATTAGACTTGTATTCTTTTAAATTTTCCTGGAATTTCTTTCCTTTTCTACTTTACTGTATCCCCTAGACACAGCAAAGAACTTAGACCTACAAACCTGTATGCCAATATTTCTACAGTGATGATCTCTTAAACACTGTGCTGAGTCCTGCCTTGAAACCTTCCTTTAAGTGTCCTCTATGTGTGTAATTTAGCTCCTCAAAGATACATAACAGTTGTGATATATAATACATGCAGGCTTACCATGAGTCTAAAATAAAATACCTTTTACTTGAGAAACAGAACAAACTCAGTATCATAACATAAGAAACCCTGAGTTATTTTGTCTTCATTGTTCTTATCATCACCTTAAAATATTCTCTCTCCTGAGGTCATATTTCATCAGCACTACCATATTCTGACTTTGCTTACTAACAACGAGTTCTAGCTGTGTTCTCATACATACTTTAAAACCTAGAACAGTTGTTCCAACCAAGCTGGTTTCACTTTCTACGATAAATGTTATGGCTAAACTATTCTTATTTTCCAGATACACATGACATTTTACTTCTACTCTTCATTTCAAGGCAGTACATTTCCTAGTAGTGCTTGTTTCCAAATGTAAGGTGTATTCATGCAGAGTTGACAAACAAAAACATCCTTCTAGGACTGAGGCATTTTTCCTTTGTTCTCTAACTCAATAAGTATTTGGAGTTAAGGAACAAATATTAGTTCTCAAAGAAGTTGCTTAGCAAAAAACCAGTTCTATACACTTTGACATTTTCCAGAATAGTATCAGAGTTCCAGTTGCCACCCTGATGAGGGATTCTAGGTAAGAATGCTACCATCCTATCATCACAAACATCAAAAAGAATTTAGAAGCTGCATATAGGCAGATACTATGAAATCAGCACAGTCTGCCTCAATTGTTCAACTATCTGTAACAGAAATGACAAAAGACATTTGGGAAATTCCTACTTTTCTTTTTTTTTTTATATTTTTTTCCATGTGAAAATGATAGTATATAGAATTGAATTTACAAGGGTTCTAGCAGTTACCTAGAGAAAAAGGAAAAATAACACAGTATATCATTGGAGTGAAGAAAAATAGCAGAATACGCATTGGCAGAAGGGTCCAAAATTACAGAACACTGAGAATAACAATAAAGCCCTGAATTTCCTGCTGTTGGGAAGAACATTTTTGTTCAAATAAAGGACTTAACTGAACATAGTGTTGCATCCCCTGGCTGTTTTCAGTGGATCATTTTCAAAGATATGAGCCTGAGAGTAAATAAAATGTGAGCATTTTTGCAGGTAAACACAAAAAGTGTAACTGTAACTATCTGAAAAGAAGAAAAAAAAAAAAAGGATGACAGAATTAGTTATTGTTAGAGTAACTTTAATGCCTGAGAGACTTCAGTTTTATTAAGGAACATTTGCCTTAAGTATCTTCTTTGCTGAAAAGAAAGGTGAAAGCACTGTGTTATTTAACTCCTTACATTTAGGTATTTATATGCCCTATGGAAAAAAGAATCATCTTTCGAAGACCAATAGATACTTACAAAGGCTATCTTTCCTAGGCTTAAGATATGACTCAATAAACCATGGGTTTGGGAAGTTGCCACTGTTGTGCAAGATACCAGATTTGTAGAGTTCTGAACATGTGGTCAAGCTCGAAACAAGACCTAGGAAGAGTTCTGAACCAAATATTCAGGTCAAAAGAAAAGTTTATGTGGTTCTACTAAGTCTTGAGCAAATATCTGAAGTGAAATCTTTGTTAGATAAAACAATTGAGAGCATACAATATTGCATAGTTACAGTTTACTTACCATATGAGATTTATGGCAAATTTATAAATTTATATTTTTGACTTGATCTGGTATCAGTTTGATACCCAGTAATAGAAACCAGCTCTATCTGAATCATTATCTTCCATGTAAGACAATTCAAAGCCAGCTGACTGAAGTGACCTGTTTTATGGGGTGCTTGCAACTAGATTTTTAGACTATAAATAATTTCTATGAGAGTATCATTTAATATTCAGTGTAGTTTTTCAGGATGTTAATTCTGCCCTAGTATAAACTGACAGTAAAAAGATCCTTTCATGATTACTTTTGAAATGTTATTTAAAAGGGGAATGAAAATACACAAGATTAATATAGCAATTGTCTAAGCTGTCACTAGGTACAGGAAAATACAGAAAACAGAAAAAAAATTATAGGCTTTTAATTTTTTAAGAGCAAGCTGTTGTAATTGGATTTGAATAATAAAATCAACAATCTAGAATATGGGTTATCTACTATGACAACATGGACATAATAAAAGAAAACCTTGTATTTGGCTGGTGAAGAGTGAAGTCAAACTTGCCCAAACACTGCTAAGGGATAAGAAAGGTATTAAGCTACTTTGTGTTTTCCCCAAACAAGTCTCAAACAACAAAGGGGTTTGAAATGGGTCTGGAGTCATGCTAGAGTACATCATGGATCATCCCAAAATGAACTTGTATAAATGTGCTCTTTTGGTTAAGTGCACATATATATGTTACAACATGATTCTAACAGATTAAACAAGACATTCTAGGACTGCTGATGCCTTAAAGACTGATGAGAGGTCCCTAAATTTTGATATAATGACTAAAAGAATACAAAATATTATGATTACTGCATTTAGTCTTTGTGAAGAATTGCCTGAAGTAAGAGAAGAAAACCTATTATTAAAAAGAAATTAAAAATATATTAGTAGGAAAAAAAAATGTTTGAAATACATTTTTTTTAATTTCAAATGCAATTGATCTCTATAGATACCTAAAATCCTAATATAGTAAAAAATCTCTGTATAAAATAGTCTTTTCAGTCAGTATTTCTTCACTCAATATTGAGCTCTGCAAGAATCTTTACATGTATTTTGTTTTCTTTAACAGCAGGAGAGTTAGATAAAATTAATTCCCTCAAGGACACTCCTCTCAAAATGTCTATTGTTCTCAAGGCAGAGAGGTTACGAAAACTGTCAGTTGCTTTTTCAAATGCCCTTTATCAAAATGGCCAACCCCTTCCATCACTGTTAATGGGAGTAAGAGAAATTGCCCTTACAGAAGAGAGGAACTTCCTTAGTGCTTAGGAGTTTCCTTGACACCTCACAATTAAAAGAAAAATGAAAAATGAGTAGAACTTAATTCTGAGACTCAAAAATCAGCCTGTTTTAAAAGTAACTCTTGATGAGGATGCAAAGTTGGCTATTCATTTCACAACACACGCAGTACTGTTTTTGTACCTTCTTACTATTTACTTCCTTACACAGCCAAACCTGTCTCTTCCTTAAAAATAATTACAATTTATTTTGTTGTATGTTTAATGTTCTAACAAGATTTTCTTTTACCAATAGTTTATTGAACAGCATGATTAACATTTATCACAGTCTTTTTGCCATTATTAGTGCCTATGTTTCTAAAACAAAGTTTGTGGATTATATTGTGAACATTTTATTTGTAGTTCAGTTAATCTTTGTTTTAAAATATTTAGATTTATGGACACAAAGACAGAGGCAGTTGAAAGATGCAGTGTTTTACAATTAGCCACCCCCAGTCAAGACCTTCAAGATCTCTGTTTGTGGACATTGCTGTTGAAGTAATTTAAGATTGCTTTATTCAGGCATCATTAGCTGGGCACAAAGAGGTTTGTGCCATTTCCAGAATATGTGTAACTCATAAGTCTAAATCAATTATGTAGTAGATAATGCACATAAAAATCAGATACTCTTTAGCAAACTATGAAGATAAGCGTGATGGTACAGCACTTGGAGAGCCTTCACCAGCCAGATTGGTGAGGAGGGAAGGGTCAGTGGTCATGGCGCCTGGCAGCCCTCATCAAGGGGGCTCATCAAGTCACCTTCATTCAACTCCATCGCAGTGACATCAAGCCCTGATAGCTTGAACCCAGCATAGCAGATCCTGACTATCCTGCACTATTCATCTTCCAATTACCCTCCCTCTCCGCATTGTTTAAGATTTTATCTTTTTCTGTCAGTGCTTTCTCTGTTGAATTCTTGATCTAATAATGATCCCAGATCAGCAGTCCTCTGAAAATAAAAATTTTGATTTTTCTTATCACTACAGATATGGTATCATGGCTATGTGTCAGCAGTCTGAGTCAAGGTTCCACAGCTGGAATGTATCAAAGCTGGGCCCCTCTAAAATGACAGCTAAATCCCTTAGGGGAGAAATTGCAGTGAAATGTTTGGCTTTAGACATAACAACTTAAGAAAGATGTGAATAAACTGTGAACAAGCAAAGTACAAGAATTATTAGAACTATATGATCTTCTGGAAAAGGTTGAAAATAAGGTAAGGAAAGGGGATGGAAGGGAAGAGACTAGAGAAGAGGCTAGAGAAGAGGAAAAGGAGGTAACACAAAAGACTTCTAATATACAGCTATATCTATAAAAATGGAGATAGTGGTGTCAGAAGATTGATGGCTGAAACAGAAGACAGGAGAATGTCAACATTTTTATAGAAATTTTTTCTACTGCTACAAACAGTTAAACATTGCCCTGGGTGAAAATGCTATCAATAATTGATAAAATATCTCAAAATGCGATAGTGGTGCTCAGCTAATAGTCAGTGACAGTCACTTATTTCTATAGATGAGAAGCTCCTAAGAAAAATCTACCTCTTAAAAGATGTTGTCTATTGTGTTAGAAGAGCCAAACTGTCAATCTTTATCTTGGAACTTCCGGAGGTCTTTCAGATACCTTGGAATGAAGCCACAATGTGTCATGAACATAATTTTATGGGAGCTACTTTAGAAAGTACAGCACAGATTTGACGTATTTTTGGTGGTCTGTACTCAAGTATTCAGTTGGAGTTTCCTAAACATTCCAGGCTTCTTGCCCAGGTATATCACAATCCTGTAATCTGGCCAAGAGATTGATGAAAATGAGAGTAACAAAGGCCAAGGCTAGTTCATCATATGCCAGAATCTTCTAGCCAGATGGAAAGGCTAGGAATTTCTTTTTCCTTTTTTTTCTTTTTTTTTTTTCCTTTTTTTTCCCTTTTCCTACCTAGACGAGATCACTATCAGTGAAGAACTTAGGAGCACACATCAATTTGATCAGAAAATTTGTGTTATTCTTTGCCATTGGAAACTACAAATGGGCTGAAAATTCTTCAAATTCTTTACCTGTGGTACTGGTGGATGGAAAAATAGAGAATGAGCCAGAAAAATCTGTTTGCAGCTCAGTATCCTGGACTTCATAAAAAGAAGTGTGGCCAACTGGTTGAGGGGGGGGATTCTCCCCCTTTACTATGCTCTCCTGATACCCAGCCTGTTATCACATCTAGTCCTGAGGTCTCTATATCTTTCTGCTTCTGTTGTGTGGTCCTCCAGAGGCCCAGATACATTATGTTTCTTCAATAAAACACATTTTTGATGTGTTCAGTGCTGCTGTATATAGAGTGATCTGGAAATGATATGGAAGACTGTCCTCCTCTTTCCAAATTGAATCAACTATATGTGCCATCTGTACAATTTCAGTTGACACTGGCATGTGTCAATCACTAAAAACACAGTTCAAGACAGGATTTCATAAAATTAATTTTATCATGATGCTACATTAGAACTTTCAAACACTATTGCTTGAATTTTTTTCCTGAATATTATATCTTACTATAAGCTTTACAGTAATTTTAATGATATATTCTAACACAAAATATCCCTTTCAGGATTAAATTATAAATGAGGAGCAAAGTTGACTGTTACTTTTTTGCCATACTTAGCAAATCGGACAACTTCTAAGCCAAAACATAAGACTGATGTCTAATTCCTCCACCTTCAAAAAAAAAATTATGGTTGAAAGAAAAATAATAGCTGATATATTAAAGTTTAAATTAAAAATGCTCCTTAAGTACTTTAATAATACAAAACTTAAATCAAAGAATAATCCCATCTTTAACTTACATTTTCTTGACAGCTGAGTTTACGTCTTCTCCCTTATTTCTTCCTTGGAAGAAAAATTAATGAGAAGCCTTACTTGCCTAGAAATAGAAACAGGCATTTTCAGTTTCAGAAACAATGTCTTTTCTTGAGTGGTTTGAAGGTATTGTAACTTCATACTTAAATGTTCTAGGAAAATACAGAACACTGCTGTTTAAAGTGGCATCTCATTGATTATTTTCCCTAAGTAAAAAAAAAAAAAAACTGAAAAAAATAGAAAAATGAAATTGAAGTTTTTCAAGCTAATCAATTCAAATGCCTAATATTAGCAAAGATGTACCAAAACTGTATAATTAAAAATTTGTTTTAAGCAATATATGTTTGATATATATATGCATTTATTTATACATATGTGTCCCATGATACTGTACAGTTCAAATGTCCAACTATGTACATCATAAGGCATACTTAATGTCATCATACTCTTTCTGTTTTGGGATAAAATTTGACTTAATTTTTAATCTGAATTACCAAACTATATCTACACATGCAAATATACATAACTTTTGTGTCTGCTTTTGCGTCATGTCCAAGGTATATTGATTATCACAAGGTAATACAGCATGAAGACACAGTGATAAGACAACATTCATTTTGAAATATCATAGCATCTAGTTCTCTTGGGTTTTGCCTTTAAAAATGGATCTTCTCTCTGTTATATATAGCCTTACATCTAGTGCTGGAAAGATTTACATCAAAATGCACGGCAGCTGAGGCATTAATCTCTAATGTTAGAAGCTTGTATTCATTGAATCCTTTATTCTCATTTGACAAAGTATTTGAATCAGTCCTTACTTGTAACATGGTAATTGCTGAGAACTTTAGAAAATATTTTTCTAGGTTTCCATTATAAAATTCTACTTTTCATGTGTATTCTGATAGATATGAAACAGTAAGACTGTCTGAAAGACTGAAAGATGTAGTAAGGACAGAGTACCCAAGTCAGTTTGACTATGGTTTGATATTAAATTAGCTGTAAAGTTTTCAAAACCTCTCAATATGACTATAAGAACTATGGTCAGTAATCTACTGCATAAAAGAAAATTATCCATTATGTTTCCTCTTATATCAATATGAGTTATGGTGAAAGCAGTTAACACATTTGAAAGAAATTCATAAAACCTTCCAGGATTATTAAAAAAAAAATGTTACTAGCAAATAGTTGTTTAAAATGTCCTTGCTTTTATTAATGTTCACAGCTCCAGCTTCAAGGTATCTTTATATTTACATAAACATATATCTTTCTATAATTCTGAAAAAATTCTGTTCATGTCTGCCTCCATTTGGCAGAGAACCCAGACATGGATGTGTCACATGTTACACATTCTATCTACATATGTACATAAAAACTGAAATGGTTACTTTCTGGCTGTTAATATTTCCTAAAACAATGTAAGTAATATAGATGTTGTTATGTCCATGGTGTTTTTAATAATTATTAAAAAAGTCAGTAGCTATTTTATCCGTGTGAATTTTTCTGAGTTTCCATCCAGATCCTATAAGCTTGAAAGTCACTAAATATATTTCCCACGTTTTGTACAGTTGCAGTGTGGACAAACTCTCGAAAAACTTGCCTTTAAACAAATGTGCAAGTTTCTCTCCAACCCCTGTTTCCTTTATGAAGTGGGCCAGGCAGACACCTCAGTTCAGAGACACCTGTGGGTGCTGATATTTCTAGTGTCTCAGACCTGCCTCTTGATCTCAGTTATGTACAGTCAAGAGATCAATTATAGTCCCAGGTCCAGGCACAGGGGTTTTTCCAGCATGGGAGTACACTAAAACCTTTATCAACTACATGTAGCTTAAAAGCCACATATTGGGCAGCTTCACCCTATAGCACAATATTGAGTGTATTTTGCTTCCTCAGGTGGGAGTGTACATATCTGCATGCAGCAGCTAAAGTGTCACAGGAGACAGAGTGAGAGAATAGTAAAAATATGTGGTTTAAATGATCTGTGAATCCAAGTTCAAAGTAGTATTTAGTACTAAATATTTTAGAGTTTGTCCAAATTTGTTTTAAAAGTTTCAACACAGAGGATTCCTTGAATTTCAAGCCTCAGTTTCTCAATTCTGAATCCAGTGTTCATCTTTTAAGCTCTTTTTTTTTTTTTTTTTTATGATCATAAAATTTTCCTTTACTTCTCATTGGGACAGACACTTGGGAAATATGAAGATAAACCAAATAAATATTAAAGTTGTTTTTCTGAAATATGAAACTGTTTAAACATTCTGAGCTGCATATGTAGAAATACAGTGAATCACTGCTATAACATCTTTTAATAAATAGTTTTAAAATGGTACTCAAAAAAAAATTTTTGCATCTATTTCAGCTTCATTAATGTTGTGTAATTTAAAAAAGGGCCCGTTTTCATCCTTCCATCCCATCTGACATTATACAAATAACTTTGTAGCTTAGACACTTGTCATTGTATTAGTGGTTGATGGAGTTTGACAGACCTTTTCAGAAATTAGTCCAGGTTTAGTTGAGCTCCTAACTTAGTAATTTTATTTGGAGATCCTAAGTCAGCTGAAATAGATCTGCATCAAAACACCATGTTTATAACTTGAAGATCTGCGTTTGTTATCTTTGCTTATGTAAACTATTCGAAAAGAGAACTGTGCTTGCATGGTAGCCAGATTGAGAGACTTGTCTTCATATTGCAATAGTGGCTTTCTAACATTTGCTTTCTTCTTCATGTTTTCACAGTCATAGAGAAGTCACGATTTAACCCCAGAGAGCACTTACTAAACCACACACAGCCTCTTGCTGACAAGCCGCCATTGGTGCGGGGAAGAGAATTGTAAGGGTAGAAGTGAGAAAACTCATGTGTTAAGAACAGTTTAAAAGGTAAAGCAAAAGCAAAGGAAGTCAAGGAATTAATTTACTGCTTCTCATTGGGAGGCAGACACTTACCCATCTATAGGAGAAAAGGGCTTCCTCACACAAAATAGTGATTTGGGAAGACAAATGCTGTATCTCTAAATGTCTCTCCTTCTTCCCTCCTTCCTGTAGCTTTTATCATTGATCATGATGACATATAGTATGGAATATTCCTTTGATCACTTGGGGTCAGTTGTCCTGTTTGTGTCCCCTCCCAGCTTCTTTACCTCCAGCCTTCTCACTGACAGGGTGGTGTGAGAAGGAGAGAAAACTCTCTCCTTCTTGTTATTTGAGTACTGCTTGGCAAAAAATAAAACAGTGGTCTAGTACTAACACTGTTTTCATCACAAATACAAAAAATAACCCCATACAAACTACTATGAAGAAATTGTACTCTATCCCACCCCAAACCAACACAAGTAGCTATTGTATCGTTATGCCTGGCATAGAGTGGTGGTCCTTTCTATCTCAACTAGATCTTTCAGTGAGTTGAGGACAGAGTAATTCCTCTGGACAAAAATTACTTATATGAATGCTAGAGATATACAACGTGTTCTGCGACAAATGGAGAAAGCGAATCTTTAGAATAGCTCACTTTTGTTTGTCAGGCTGTTATTTCTTGTCAAAGTGGTTTTCCGCATCTAACAGTGACTCATGCTGAGAAAACAACTTTGTATACAAAAGTATTTGCCTATTGCGATTAAGGTTCATTTAACTAATGGCTTCCATTGGTACTGGGTTTAGATCAGGCAGAAGGAATACTCTGGGAAATATACAGAAGATCTATTCAGGCTGATTTTAGTAACTTTTATTCTCATTTTGAGTATGTTGCTAAAGAGAAAAGAAATAACAATATATTTATATGATTGCTCATAAAGATGTAATTATATTCATTGTCTTCAAGCTCTATGTTTTCCTGTCCCATTAAAGAAAGTCATGGTCATTATGCTCCTCTCTCCCCTTAAACCACTATGTTGCCATAAGCAAAATAAGATAAGTAGGAAATTTATCTGACAAACACATGGTGAAATTTCTGTCTACCAAATGCTTTTCAAATCAGAAATAAAAGCAGCCTTGGGAGATAAATCTACAGAATTTGAAAAAGCCATACAGAAATTGCCAAAATAATCCCCTGCTTGCCCAAAGCAAGATATAAATTAAGAAGCAATACACTATGAGTGTAATGGAGCATTTACCTTTCATGCTTCTATTCATCTCAAATAAACAGCTTGTACACTGCACCTCACAGGAATAATTACAAAATTGTAATTACAAAATCATAGAATATCTGAAATTATATGTATTTAGACAGAAAAGAAACAGACAACAGTTTATTTTTATCTAATTATATTAAGACTTTTTGTAATTTAAAAAAGTTGCTATCTTCTTTTCTAATTATCAACTTACACAGGTAAAAAGTCAAAAGAATGAAAGAGGCTTTAGGCAAAATCAGCAGGGGAGTTATGCATCCTTTCTGTTGAAAACAGATATGAACTTGCTGGCTAACATGTTGGCAGTATTCTGCCCTTCCATGTAGGACAAAAATATTGTAAAATATTTCAAAATTTCATGTCTTTAAAATCCCAAGGACAGAGGGAGTAACAGAGTTATAGCTTGTTTCTTTTGGTGGAAGAGAAAATGAATTAAAGATTTTCCATATGCAAGATATAATTAATTGGGTATCAATGAATTTTTTGAATTTCAGATTCAAATTTCTGCTTCAGAAAATCATCTCAACTACTACAGCTTGATCTCCTCAGTAATTGCATGAAAAAACAAGCACAAGAATGTGACAATTACACTGTTACTGCTTCTACAAATCTGTCCCACTCCACAAGTTCATTGTCTACTATATCACCATTATTTTTATACGTAATACTTGCCCCTTCCATTTAACAAACAGGATCAGAGTAGAATAAGTGAAAATCAATAACTAAATGACAGCTGCAAACAGATATCCAAATGAAGAGATGAAAAATCATGGTTAACTGAATAACACATTCTGCCTTTTCAACTTAATCAAGCAGGTTAACATAAAGGGTACAGTATCATATGGATAATTTCCCAGAATGAAATACACAAGGCATAGCATTCAGGAAGCATTGTGTGTTTTCTTTACAATTCTGTGATATTTACTAAAAGCAAATACCTGCCAAATAAGAAAATGGCCCAACTAAGCAAAGGCATTGATAAACCTGCTCTGATTACATGACTGACTCCATTTTGAGGCCCCTCTCAAACTCAATCATTCTATGACCCTATCCTGTAATTTTAATACAGATTAAATTACCTTTTGGACTTTTATTTGCTTGGCTGTTTGCTGAAATAGCAAATGATTGCATGGTTGGATCCAATATAAAACTAGATATAAGTAAAACCCAATTTTTCTAGCAGCAGAGCAGATTTCCCAGAGACGTTTGCCACCTCTGTCCTTGAGGATTTTCAAAACGCACTTGGACAAAACTCTGAGCAGCCTGATCGGAACCTGTAGTGGACATTGTTTTGAGCAGGAGATTGGTTTACACCTTGAGGTCCCTTCCAGCCTGAATTGGTCTATGATTTGTAGTGTATAACAGGCTCACTGGTCAATTTTTGACTTTCAAACTCACCTGCAAAAATTGGCACTTTTCCAGTGTCAATTTTTGCAACAAACCAGTATTGTGTAAAAGCTGTTCATTTACCCAATATTCCATTGGGCCCACTACACTGTTGTAATCAGTAAGGCAGGACTGAGAGCCTTCAATCTGAGAAATTAAATTTTTTCTGCTCCTCAACCTAATGAAAGACAAGAAGTGGCTTTGAGTAAACTTGGCAGTAAGTAGTGAAGGAAACCTAAAGCAGGCACACTTATCCTCTTTCTCTTCAGTGGGTTATGACTTCATTTTCATCTTTGCCCATGCAATTAAACAAATGCCCTGGTAAGGAGACAAATTAAAAATGTATAGTCATAAGAAAAACATAAGGAAAATACATGAGGCAAGAAAATCACTAAATGGAGTTTTAACTTCATTAGACTTTAGAATATGGATATTACAAATGTAGTTATAAAGTTAGAAGATTCATGTGCTCAGGTAATTCTATGAAACTTCATGACTTTAAAATCTGAGTATTTGTCCTCAACAATTCAACTAATAACTAATATTTTATTTCTAGTCAGTTTGAATTTGCAAAATACCCTGATTATTTTAAAGGGTAGTTTTTATATTTTTAATTGTATATTTCTTTATGACAGTGGATATGACCATACAATGTCTAGTTCATAAGGACAGTAACACACATGTCCATATAAATTAGAAGAAATTTGGTAAGATAGCATGAATAAAATTTTATGCTTTTCACTCACTCTAACTATATCTGAAAGTGATATCATGAAAAATTGTAGGTGCTTAAGTTAGTATGCATCTCCTATGGGTTAGCAGTAGGACTATTAAAAAATCAAAAATTTTATTGGTTGAACGCAAACTAAGCCAATTTTTCCCAAAAAAAAAAAAAAAAGGCAGAGAAAGTTCAACTCTAACCTAATAACTCAGAAAGTAAAGGCTTTCACCTGAGATATACAAGGGATTTATAGATAAAGTGTAGTGTAGATATAATTCAGCCTGTTAGTCATAATGTGAAACTCATATGCTTCAAGTTTTGACAATTATTTTTCCATATATTCTTGCATGCTGTTTTTTGTGTATACACATATATCTTGATCTTTTAAAAGTTTCAGAACTCGTGAAATGCATAAGTACAATGAGACTGGAATGCTTGGTAATTTCCCCAAATACTTTCCATAATTGTTTAATATGTGAACAATTGTACTGTGATGTACATACAGCTCAAAAAATCATCATCTTTTCCTTTTCTGGAGCACAACTGAGAGAAAAAGTCATGTGTGCTTTCTCAAAATTTACACATACTGGCAGAGATATAATAATCAGGAAAGGTCCAACATCACATCCAAACCTCTCAACTTGATATCTGGGCTGTAGGCTATACTGAGGTTAAGAATATTTTTCTTTCTCTTTTTGAAGCTGTTTCACTGTAGAAGAAAATAATTAAAATTAATAGGATCAGAAAGAGAGCAAGCATAGCAACAACTCAGTGACCTACTGGTTCAAAATCTCACTTGAGAAAAGAGACCTGGATTCTGTTCTGTATTCCAAAGACTATACATTTTACATGAGACAGACACTAGGTAACATGTATAAGTAGCTCTTGAAGCAACCTAGACCTTTCTCATCCCATGAGAATACCTTAATCACCTGACATGAGACCCTTACTAACTGTTGGACTTTCCACTGCCTTCTATGAATATTACATTGTAAACATCTCACGATCACTTAGTCTGAACATGCAATCTCATGTTTAAAAGGAACTCCCAGAATTTTTGTTTGCTCTCATGCAGTAAAAAGACAAAAAAATCTAGGGATTATGGTAACTAAACTAAGAGAAGAGCTACATAGCCATCAACTACATACAGTGCAGAGTGCTCCCTTTCAGATATTTCTACTCTGCTCACTTGAAGAAGGTTCAGTCACTTCCAGCTGAAAATTCTAGGATTATTAATTTCCTAAAAAGATGTTAAGGATTGATATTCCCAATTTAAATTAGAAAATCTGAAAGAAATATTTTGCAATTTATTATTTGTTATTTTCACAATGACTATTATGTTGGATCTTAACTATTTGTCAGATTCTAGATGTCGTTGACACAGCATATTCATTCTCTTTTAGAGGTTTGTGGCATTCTATTTCTGTGACTGAGAAATAAACCCCTAAAACTGACAAAGACTCAGAGAAGATAAGCAAGGGAGATGTGTCCATGAAGTTATGCAGGGTGGGACTGACCACAGATGTTGGAAAGAGGCTGACTTTATCTCATCACAAAGGAGACTAAAGGTTAGCTTTTATTTTAGGTGAGCACCTATCAACACTTAAGCAGATCTGCTGGCTCTATAAATGTTTCTCCCAAGTTCACTAAAAGTTTGACTGTTTCCCTGACCTAGCCAGATCAGCATGGGGGTAGTGAATATGTGGCTCAGCTAAACATAGAGTATAAAAGAAGACAAGTGTCAAAAGAATTTAAAAGACAGCAATAAGTTTGAGATGGCTTCAACCCACATTTTCCTTTCCAGCAGCTGGGGACTCCCAGCATCCTGACAGGGAGAGTATTATAGATAGATAGATAGATATTGGGGAACACAATGGTGCTGTGATTCAACTGTCTATTGATATTGCTTTATTTTTTAAAATTTAACTTATATCTGTATTAGTTTATGCAGTATATTTTTAACCACTCTGATAAATTAGAAATCCCATGCAATACCAACTATATTCACATAAACAAATTTGATAATAAATATTAAACCTACCACATATGGAAATATAAAAGAACCCAGTCATAGAATGTCAGACTACAAAATTCCTTGTTACATTAATAAATGTAATTTTTAATAAATTCACCACTGTATAAAGGTATTTCTCAGTCATATATTTTTTCTTTTTTTTTTCTTTTTTTTTT
>VXBN01001276.1:430139-526116 GCA_013397395.1 Sinosuthora webbiana | reverse complement strand
TTTTTTTTTTTTTTGTGGATATCCTGAAAGTTTATTTGCTTATTAAATTCAGCTTCTATATGTATCACAAGGTTATTTTCCACCGATTCTTTAATTATTTCTGTGTATTTTTCTTTCTCTTTGGTTTAGTGATGGAATATATACATCACATATTTTCTCCAAATATCTAAAAACATGTCTTAGTCAGAAGTTTGTTCAAGCAGAACTTTAGTATTATTACTATCATTTTTACTTGCAGTTTCTTATTCTGCAGTCCAGACCTATGGAATGGGGAAGAAACTACTGCTCCCTAGCTTCAGCAAGGTGGAGCAAATCTCTGCTTGTTTTCAGAGGAGTACTTTGATTTCCTTACTGTATTTTTATTTGTTAAAAGTAGAAAGTGAGAAGTTGCAAGATCAAATGTCAGTTTCAGATTTCCTCCTTTTTCTTCTACATTCTGGAAGATATTTTAGCTAATGAAGATGAACATCCTCATGACAGCAAAAGCTGATAGGTATAAGAAGGACTGTATCTGTAATTCAATCTTTGAGAGGGGGTTTGGGTCCCAATGCACACAACACCTTCTCTCTCTTTATACATAGTATTCTCTCATTCTTCTGATTCAAAAACATATTTCCCATTCCTCCTAATACTTAACAGTTCCTTGATTTTTTTCCCATTTTTATTTTCCAAGGCCTCTAAATCAGTAACATTAGAAGGTTACGGCTTGTGAAATCTATTTATTGTGGATGTGGAAGGAAACATATGATGGTGTAAGAACAATTATCATTTTATTGGAGAAGTCATTAATAGCATACTAATATTTATTTCAGTATAAGGGGTTATTTTCTTACCCTTGTTCACAGTGCCATGTATGCATGAAGGTTTATTGAGCCAGAGCCAACTATTCAGTGTGAAGAAAGTAGAATAAATCAGGAAAGCATATCACTTTCAGCATCACAGCTGTTGTCACTTCGTGTCCTACTTGGTAGCTGGGCTACTGAGAAAAGCAAATACTTCTTTGTCTTATTTCTGCACAAAGTAAATGTCATAGCAACCAATTAGCATTGACAAGGTCCTTGTTCCTGAATATCAACTACTTTAACCCTTTCTCTTACACCAACTTTTTTCCATTATAGAAGCCATAGCAATCAATGCCTTTCATTTAAGATTACATGCAGTCACAACATTTGATTTTTCAAAAATAATAAAAAAGTAATTTTATTCAGATTACACATTTCTCCTGGCATTTGAAGCAGTTATGCATTCTTTAAAACATCACACTTTTATTCTCAGTAGTTAGCCTCCTTAAACAGATTCTGAATAGAAAATTCTTACTTCTACATGAGACTGGTCAAACTAAATTTGATTTAATGAAAGCAGTGTGAGCATTCTGTGGACTGATGGAGCTGCTTCTTACATAACATCATAATTTGAAGTAGACACCAAAAGTGTTCCAAAAACTCATTAGAATTGGCAGTAAAATCTTTACTTCCATTAGCTTTGTTGACTTGGATCAGATTAATAGAGTAAAAATTTTTAAGGTTTTTTTGTTTCATTACCCGTGTACTGTTGCAATTGTAATAGATGCAGTGTATAAATTTGCGTATTAAAATACTGTATGTGGTAAAATTATACATTGCAACTAAAACCTGGATTCTCAGAAGCAACTCGAGGGCGTCTCCAAAATTCCAAAGTCCATTGTCCAGCTGTGAAAACCACCAAATTTGCAACAGAAACAGCGAAGCTAGCCGGGAGATGGGCCATTAATCAAGGGTGGACCGCACTTTCACAGCTACTCAAGAATCTGATATCAATCTTGGTGGAAGATCCTGGAGATGAGTACATCATGTTCCCCAAAAGAAGATGTGGAAGATCTTTTGGGACATCTTTCAATTCACCACGAAATCCTTTCAAAACCTCACTTGGAAATAAAAGAATACATGAATATTCGGACTTTTCAATGGACGTTGCCTCTGGGCAGAAAAACCGTATAAAAGTCTTACACTGAGACCCAGCATTTGTGGGCAATATTGGAAGGCACCCTTGCTGCTGTTCCATTTGTCCACCCAACATTTGATCGATGTTGTCCTGATTTATTGTGGCATTTCAAAACTGATCTCTGAAATTGCTAAATAAATCCTTTAATTTTGGATTGGCTCTTAATCATTTAAAACGCAATGAAAAACTTCTATAATCTTTATTTACCTAACTCTCAAAAGTATCTTAAAAGTCCTTGGTGCTTTTATAGGATCCCAAATATTTCTGTATGTTTACATTAAATTTATTAGGAGTGTCCTTTTGTTATCTTCCTTCCCCATATTAATTTGAAGTTTCAAAAATTGAAGCTTGTCAGCATATAAATAAATCATCAAGCTCAAGGTAGCAGGCAGTAATTGTCAAACCTGTCATGGCTGATACTCTTCCAGAAATCCTGACACTCTCTTGCTTCAGAGGCTAGTAAAGTCTTTGTTGGTTGCTGTAGAATACCTACACATAATATGAAGATTTTCCCTTATTTTTCTCTTCACTTTTCTAAAAAATTGATTCTAAAATGAAGGAAGTAGGGTTAAATTACCATCTGCTTTTGGTTCCAGGAAACCTGAGTACATTTATTTTCATCTACTTTTTTTCCCAACTAATTAATAAATTATTACAGGGAAAGGTGACAACTTAACTTACTAGTCACACAGGACACAGATATATGCTGTTCTGCAATTTCTGACAGATTGAATTATTGGATACAGTTAAATTGATGGAAAAAAGCAAAGGGATGGGTTAGAAGTTCAAGATTCCTGCTGACTGCACGACCTTCTTATGGCATTATGTTAAAGGTTGACTTCAGGAACATACATTAAATCCTATTTCTTCCAATCAAGCAAAACATAGCTAATAAATCATATAATGGGAGGTAGTGCAAAATATCTTAGATTTAGTTTCAGGAGGGCTTTGATGAAGTAAGCTGCACACAGTACTATACCTTGCTGGTATATAAAACACTTCAAATTATTCCCACTAATGTTTACCTTACGTAAGCTTATTTATAAACAGAAATACAGCCTAAATGTTGTGTGGGGAATTTATTTTACTTTCATCTAACACAGTTTAGAAATAATAATATTGATCCAATGTTGCGGTGCATGTTGCAGTCAAATTTCATCTCAACCCTGTATCATGTATCAGATTCCTGTGTATTGTCCTCCTGTTTTGGTCACTCCCTCCTTACCTGGTATTGGTTATGGCTTACCCTTGCCCCTCCCCATGCTCCTGATATAAAACCTGAAACCTGAACCTTAGGAGCACTCTCGGTGCTCTCTCTCTAGAGCAATAAACATCTACCATGAACCCACGTGAGAGTCACTCTTTCTTCTTCCACGCCGAGCTACGCTTCAGCCTGAGGTTCAGACCCTCAAACCCAAGGATATAAACTTTCTATTTGGGCTGGTGATTCCGGACATCACCATAATCCTTGGAGAAAACTGGGTCCTTATTCCTGTCATCTAAACATAATTACCTTCTCTCAACAGTTTAACAATTTCTTTATAATTGTCTACATATGCTTAGGTTTGTGCGTCAGAAAATACACTTTTAGAGTATCCTTTGAGGTCAAATGCCTTTAATCCTTATTTTTCTAATTCACTTCTTTTACTTTTCTAACTAACTCATTTCTGTCATTGATATATGCATTAAAGAAATATGTACTATGAATGTGGAGAAACAACTTATTAAAATGGGGCTCAGATCCTTGTCTCAAGGCAAAGTAATCAAGATTAATATATATTTTATCTGACCAATGGTTAATAATGCACTGCTTCCCTAGATGACAAAGAAATTGTTTTTAGAGCTACTTTGGATTTGTTTCAGATAAGATTTCAATTAGAAAAAAAAATATGTTTCACTTCCTCAGACATACCTTTTAGATGGTAAGCTGTGTGAAAAATTAGTGTTCAGACTGCTTTGCTTCATTTAATTTTTAGTATAAAAAAAGCATAGAATTTTAATTTTTATGACTACTATTACACTAAATTTAATGTCCTACCCATTAACACAATAATGACCTATATGTTATAAAAGTGTACAGTAATCTGTTACACCAAAATCTTATTATGGACAAAAAGGGGAAAAAAAAACCAACCATATACTGATCTATAAAATTGTTTTCAGACTGTGTAGAGTTTTAACAAGCTAGTCTAACTTCTCAGGATAATACATTAAAGCATTATTATTAATGTGCTTAAAATTGACCAAAGGACCAGAGGGTCACCTCTGTCTTAAATAAAGGGCTGAATGGGTTGACTGGGATCAGGCGGTTATGTACATAGCCTTCCCTGGCTCAGAGTGTTAAAGTTTCTTGAGTGAGCCAGACCAGAATGGAAGAACTGGTTAAGTCCAACAGAGTATAAAACTGAACAATCAGCAGAATGAATTTTGAAGAGGACAGCAGGTTTGAGCTAGCTTCAGATCATGTATTCTTTCCTGTTGCCCTGATCTTTTTCAGCCTTCTGATATTTGCATTTTTGTAGTGGAGTTTCTCACAGATTTTCATGAAAACAAGGTGATTGTTTATCATACCTCTCTTGAGGAGAGACAATTGATGAACTTCTAGTTTGACCAGTGTAGTTGGAGAGGTGGCAACCTTCATCCTCCAATCCCTGGTCATTGTCCAAAATCTATATAAACCTAAGTAGAAAAATAAACTCCCTCTTTTTGTCCTGATGACCTGACTGCATGAGTGTCGTTCTTTTCATGTCCTATAGTGACACTTTCCCAGTGACTGGATCACCCAGAATCATGACCACAAACAAATAGAGACCAGTAATGAGAATCAAGTTTGTATTGTGATCCAATCACATATTGAAATTACTGTGTTGTGCTTGTTTTTTTTTTTTTTTGTTTTGTTTTTGTTTTTTTTTTTTTGTTTTTTTTTTTTTTTTTTTTTTTTTTTTTTTTTTTTTTTTTTTAATTTCAGTGAACTTCTGTATTGTGAAATCAAAATCCCAGTAAACATATTTAGTATTAAAACAAAACCTCCTTGTGTAGAGTATCTTCTGACAGTGGGAAATGTGAATACAAAGTTGAACCTGGTTTCTTCAGGCTCCATGACAAATACTTGCTTTTTCTTTAGTATACTCAATATTATCTGGAAGGTGGCAAAGGTTTTCTGTAGAAAATTATTCTCTTATAGCAGAAAAAGACATTGTAGGACATCTATTTTTTTAAAAAAAAAAACCCTTCAGTTTTATCTTCTAAGGTTTTGAACACCAAAAGTGAAATCAGGAGCTAGGATTTGGTTTTGATGTTAAACTAATTCTAATAAATAGTTAATATCATGATGACTATTGCAATAGCTCAGGGAATATCCACCTGCTTTAAATGACATCTATACTAAACCACAGCATAACAAGTCTGCAATGCCATGGATCTGGCTATAGTTGGGTTTTGATACAGCTTAAGAACCTGGGCTGCAGAGGTCGTGTTCTGGTAAATACCCTAAAACACTTTGGCAACATCAAAGATGAAAGAACAGTTCTTGAAGGGTCACAGGTATTTACTGACTGGAAGTGTCACTGAAATTATGTTATAACTAACAAAACATGAATGTATTCTTAATGCTTTTAATAAAAAAATATTACCAAAACTCTACAGCAGAGAAATTCATAAAATGCAAAAATGCAAAAATTGGAAGGGCCATTTGAACAAAAAACCCAGGTAGGCAACAGTGTAGGGAATTAACCTGATGGAAGATGGGAAGTCGCATCATCTACAGCATGTTATGGTATGCACCCATACCCACCACATATTTTAATCTGGTTTTTATTGGCCTTCCTCTGATTTTGCTGTAACAGTATTGTTCATCAGTCCTAAACACACTCACAGTTTTATCCCATGGCAGTATTTCGTGTATCCTCACAGCACTCCATGGAAACCATGCCTGCATTTGCCTTGATGTGCCACAGAGAGACCATCTTGTCTTGGTGTCCAGTGTTCTCCTTTGACACGTTTGCTCTGACTGACAGTTTGGCCCTCTGAGCACTAAAAAAAATTCAGCTCAACCATAATGTGGCTGTCAGACAAATTGGCATAATACACTATCATTAACAATATCTGTGTAACAACATCACACCATTTTTTTACATCCTGTCACATAAGCATGCAGCTTATGCATATTACTATCTTATACTTGGTGCTTCATTTTACTTTTTTTTTTTTCACTTTTTAGTCACTACAAAATATCTTCAATGCTATAAAAATGTCAAAAAAGCTCAAGACTTAAAAAAAATCTGTAAGGAGGAGAGAAAGAAAAAAAAAGTGTTAGCTGAAGGAAGTATCTAAAAATAATGTAAAAAACCTAAAACAGCATATTATGCAAAACAATAAAAATAAGAAAAGGAAAAACACATGCAGTGAATTCCAATATGCACATTCAAAAATACCACTAGAATACAGCTTTCATTAATCATAGACACAGACTCACATTCAAAGAAAATACTTTTTCTGAAGAATTTTCTGTTAATATTAAATGAACTCTTTTAGGAGACAAAGACCTAGTTTCTCATTGAAACTTAATGTCAAAGGAAAAAGAACTAAGAATAAAAATGTGTTTGCATACTGTTCTAACACATTTTTTTTTCATTAAAATTCACCTACTGGGATTGCACTAGTATATGCTTCCAGTGCTAGAGGTTGGCACACTGAACTGCAGCCAGAATGGGGTTTTCCAAAGAACATTTCTTAATGAGCAAAAGACCTTTGGAAATCTGCAAGCATACAAGAATTTTTGTTTCTAAGACTTTTCCTTTCTCCCAGCTCTATTAAAATTGTGTAATCCTATAAATAGGGAAGAAAAGAAAATCTTATTATGGGAATAACACTTTAAAATTTTCAACTAATTTCACTGTTGGTAACAAACTTTAATTCAAAAAACTGTGGAAGATATGAGTCTTAAATAGTGGCATCCTGTTACTAAGAATTACTTTGCAGAACAACAGATAGTGTAGGTTCTTAAGTCAACACTAGTATTCTGGCAAATGAGCATCTTCACACCTTATTTGCTGCATCATTGTTGTAATCCTGTTCTGGAAAGCTTTCTTCTCCATGCCTTATTATATGGAAGTGCTCATTATATGGAAGTGCTCATTATATATGGAAGTGCTCATTTCCAGCTTCTTTTCCAATGAGCTGGTACCCTAGACAGCTCCTAGCAACCTTCTGTGATCTGTAGTATTAATGGTGGAGATGCTAACTTTAAAAAACAAAACAAAAAAATCAATGAGATCAATAATGATTTTTGCCCTTGCTTTGGAGCATGAGGTCAGACTGGAACTCTAAGGTCCTATTAAGGACTCATGGGGACATACAGAAGAATTGGCCTGTAAGGATTCTGCTAGATTCCTGTTCTGCTAGATTCTAAGATGTTATTAATATTAGATAACTAGTGTCTAGTTATCAGCTTCTAATAAATTTATGAGTTTATTTTTGCTTGTATCATTGGACTTTACTCAAAGCACCAGATTTTTTCAAGCAATGGTCCCACCAGTTTCTTGCAACGCAATTCCAAACAGCCAGCAGCTATTTGCTGCCTTAGCTAAAAATGCAGATGTTTAAATCTTTAGCAACACTCACAACCAGTTAATTAACATGAAAATAACCTTAAATCTACTCTCAAGAATGGATGTCAGATTAAGGTGAACATGAAATTTCACTTTTTCACTTAGAAAAACATGTCTTACTTCTATCCTTTGCTGCTTCACTTTATCTTAGTGTAAATAAAATTATAGTTTATACTCTAGCACATCTGCTTCTAATATATATAGTATGGAAACACATTGTTCAGACAATGGTTTCCATACTATATATATAGTATGTAAATATGTATTCAGATGTATAGCACCAGAGAAAAGTCATTCTCCCTTATGCAAACTCCATACATTCATGCTAGAGAAAGAGGAGCTCAGCATTATACAACAAAACAGATCTGATCTTTTGCTGAGGGCTACTGAGAAAAATATGTGTAGGCTGGTCATTTGGATGACAATGAAAATTTATCACAGACAGTGAAAAATTTATCACACACAGTGATAAATTGGAAGTTGGCTTTAAACATTTTTATGCAATAGAGAGGTAATCCTTTTCTTTGCATAATCTGTGTATTCATAATTTAACATGATAATTGCTATGCAAACATGTAACCTCCTAACTCCATGGAATTCTTGTTGAATGTATTATTGTGCATGTTTTGACAACTTTATTTTTACATATCTTTCTAAAACATGAAATTTTTGTCAGTTCGCTCTCCCTTTGAACAAGAGCTGAACAGAAAAAAAAATATACAGAAAAATATTTAACTCCTTTTTATTTCAGGCAACCTGCTAGAATATTACCAAAGTAATAGCAACCTTCCTGAAAGAGAACAGACATACATATAAGTACAAGACTTCAAAAACAATCTCATTGCTCTTATCTTCCTTTAGCAATACAAAATTTGTTTACTCCGTTGCACCAATAAACATTTTAAAATGCAGAAGTAAGGAGATGATCAAACCATTTATGGTGGTTTTGGCTGGGTTAGAGTTAAGTTTCCTCACAGTAACTGGTATGGGGTTATGCTTTGGATTTGTGCTGAGCATGGGGTTGATAATAAGGTGGTTTTTTTTGTTTTGTTTTGTTTTTGGTGGTTTTTTGTTTGTTTGTTTTGTTTTGTTTGTTTTGTTTTTAATTGCTGAGCAGGACTTACACAGAGGCAAGGCCTTTTCTCCTTTTCCTACACTGTCAGGGAGGCTGGGTAGGAGAGAGAGCTGGGACAGGTTACCCAAACTCACCAAAAGGACATTCCATACTATTTACCATCATGCTCAGTATTTAAACTGGGGAAAGAAGGAGGAAGGGGAGATGTTTGGAGTGATGGAGTTTGTCTTCCCAATTCACTGCTACACGGGATGGGGCCCTGCTCTCCTGGAGATGGCTGAACACCTGCCTGCCGTTGGAAAGCAATGAATAAAATATTTGCATGTGAGGTTTTGTTTTTTGCTCTTTAAACTATTTTCATCTCAATCCATAGGATTTCCAGCTTTTACCCTTGTGATTCTGTCCCCCATCCCACAGGCAAAGGAGTGAGTGAGGCAGCTGTGCGGTATTTGGTTGTTGGATGAGGTTAGACTATGCCACCACACATCCAAAAATATTTAAAAAAAAATACCTAAAGAAAAGTATATAATACAAAACTTGAACAAATATGGAGCAAAATCTTTTGTACATTTTTCAGACATGCATAGCAATCATTCTTTCTTCCATTCTTAGAGAATTGGAATTTATTATGAGAACAAAAATATTGAGGATAACTGTTAAACTGTTAAAAAAGTTGGGGTTTAGCTCTATATAGAAAGACCACTTTATAGTTCCTTGTTTGTTGTACAGAGTACTTTTGGCTCTCAAATCTTTAACCTATTAACTAAGCAGAAAATAGAAATGGAGTGGGATAATACATACTCTCTTCTACATCATAATGACTTGATGACCCTGGAGGTATAGTACCTTTATTCGTTACAGTGAAGTCAAGTAGTATGAGGCTGCCATAATGTCAGATAAATTAAGGTTTACAGTATGCCATTTCTGGAAAGCAGCTGCAGTCAGAGCAGCTATTAAAAGAGTGTCTTTGTTAAATGAGTGACATTAACTGGAGTTTCTTGATAGCTGGTTGAACTCCTGAAAAGGAAAACCAACAGAAAAAGACTCTATAGAACATATAACCAATGTGTGAATGTTGTAAAGAGGGAGAAAAAATGGGAGAAAAAGGCAGCTTTCATTTGCTCATAAATTCAAGAATATATTTTGTACGACAATTATTTAAAGAACTAAAGCTGGCTTTCTCTGTTATACACCTTGAGGTGTTCAGACAAAAACTGCTGTTGTAAGATGTAAGCATTGTAACTTTACCACTACAGATGAGAAGATTTACTGGATTTCAAGGTTTTGTAATGTGCATGAACTCATATATGTCAGGTTATAAATGACAACTGAAGCTCTGAAGGTAGTTCAAGTATTTTTGTCATGTACTTGAGAATAGTTATCATAAATCTCAAAATACCAAGCAGCTTCAGTTTGGGGAATGAGTTCTGCAAAATTCTGCTTCTATCATGCTTAACAGATTTAACAGAGAATAAGTCCTTCTCCAGAAGTGTGGGCCCTTGCTGTTAGTATAATTATGGATCTGTTATAACCATTAACAAGTACAGTTAGCACAGCTTAAGTCATAGGATGCAATTTACCTTTCTTGTTCCAGCAAGAACTAAAAAAGTCAAGACTACTATGGCTGCTACTATTTTTCATTTTGCTTCAAATATTACCATGCTCAATGATCTTTAAGATTTCCTCAAAAAAATATTAAGGTTTTTTCCAACATTTTGTCAATGGTCTTTAGCTGTATAAAAATGACTAAGACTATCCATGCTCTTAGACAGTGCATTAATGACTCAATTTTGTAAAATGACAGGGGAAGTACCTTTTAACAGATTACTTAGAGCTAGATTATAACGATAATTCAGACCTAATTTGTACCAATTCTTACCATTCTTCAGTGACTACTTAATTCAGATGTATCAGTAAATATTAAGACATATTGAAAAGAATTTAGAGGCCTTCTGAATTTTAAGATGTAATATGAATCCTCTGTTTTGCAAGGTGTTTTCTTCACTCCTTTTCATGTAAAATCTATTAATTAATTAATAGTAATCTATGCAATGTATAAAAATAATAAATCCTTTTTATTATGGAGTTGTAATTAAATTGATATTAAAAATTAAATATAACATAATGGAGATCTTTAATATAATTCCACATCATAAATTATTACTGTGAAATTTTTTATAAATTTATTTACATTTAGGATTTTTAGTCAATCCATATTGGAATGGCCAATCTCACACTGGAAAGATATTCTCTTGAAAAAACACTGTCAAATCTCCTACAGTCTTTTGTGAACTCAGGCAGTTGTGCCACGATGGACTGTAATCCTGTCAGACCTAACAAGCTAAGCACATTCAGGTTGAATTAATAGGGGAGTGGGAGACCTCTAAGGAACACTTCAGTGTTGTAGAAAGTTTTTTAGTGCTACTGACTCAGTGGGAGACACTCTTCTATGTAAGTTAGAACTTAACAAATGCCACAGCCAGGGAATTTTGAAAGACACTATAATTAGGATGCAATAGGCTAAAGTGCTCAGAAATAGAGAATGGGAGACAGTGACTGATGTCACAGCAAGTGTCTTAATGCATGAACTGGAGAAAAGCAACTTCTAGAAGGAAAAACAAACCCTGGAAAATACTAGCAAAGAATGTAAAAAATATCTTATGATTGGATAGTAAAATATAAAAGCATAGGAAAAGACTGGTTTGATGTGATCAGCACAAGACCATTTTACTGATGAATTTGATCAATTTCCAAGACCATATATAGGAAAAAGAGCTTGCTGAAAAAAGAAAGAGAGAAAATTATTTCTCAATCAGTTATAGCTGATGTGTTACTCAGTATATGTTAAAAATGGCCTTCCACAGAAGTAGTCCCTCAGGGGTCCTTACACAATCATAAAAGAAGTAACATTCTGCAATAAAACCCCTAATACAAAATACAGCTATGAATATTTAATAAACACTGAAGAAAAGAATAAATTATACAGAAAAGCTAGTCTAATATTTCTAAGTACTGGTCAATCATTCAAATATTTCTATTTTCATGCATGGTTACTCCTTCACAGAGCAAAAAGTCTTACCTCTCTTCTCATAAATACTATCTTAGAAAGAAAGTAAAGAAAGGTGAACTCTGTATCACAAAATATGTTCTTAGTTTTATCAGTCAGGCAATATTTGTCCATCTGTAGCCGTCTCAAAATCAATTCACTTCCATCTTAAAATAGATATATTGCATTGACACTACTTTTTAGTTAAATTTAAGATAAAGTAAGCAGTGATCACAAAAATTTGCAGAAGTTTCTGCAGTCTGTATTAAATGAACAGGCTGCCAGGATATGACTCTCTCTAGACCCTGACAAGTAATGTGTTGTGAAAAATTCTGGGCAAACTGCTAAACAGGTGTAACTCTAACAGATGAACGCAAGAAATGGGGCATAAAGAAAGAAAAAAAATATGTGATAGTCCCTGAAGCACAGTAAGTTGAATTAGTAGATAGTGCTTCCATTAGTGTTTAAATGGAAGCCTTTTACATAAGAAAAAAGTTGGGATTTTTTCCATAAATTTTTAACACTGAACTCCACTGGTCAACTTTCTAATCACTCAGAAAATAAATAAAATTGACAGAATACTTAGCAACGTTCTGCTCATATAAATTATTAGACACTTGATTGTATTCAGTAAAGAGCATATGAGAAGGTAGAAATGCACTGAATATTCCAAGTATTAGTTCTCAATACAACTTCTCAATATGTACTGAAGTTATTGGGAAGATATTTTCAAAAGGTTGCTATGGAACATCTTAAAAGTTTTATATAAACGCTGAAGAAATATGTTAGAACTTATTTTCCTGAAGACAGGAAGAAGACTCTAGAACAAATCCCTTACTCAAAAAAAATACTAAATAGCGAAACAATATGACTCAGATTATTTTTCTGATTTTCATTGCTACTGGAGATTTAATAGATGTGGGTCTATTTGGACATTATTTCCTTGATGTTCCCACAGGTCATTATAGAAAATAGTCTTGTATTTTTGCAATATTTTCACTTTTAAAAGTAGAAGCATAAAGTTCTCCATGTATGAATGTAGCCTCAGAATCATGAATAAACCATTTTTCAGTTCAGCACAATGCATTTATAAATTGTGCATGATGACTCCCCATTTTAGCTAAACTTAAGCATCATCCAAAGGCAGCAGTATTGCTGCTGGCTAATGAAAAAAGGGCTGTAGATGAAATGGGGAAAGGTTCTGTCTCAGTGAATGCTACTTAATTGAATTCCACTATTGAGAGAGAAAAGAGGAAAGAATTTATTGCTATAATAACACTAAAGGTGAAGTGGTAAGGTGTTATATATTTAACAAAATGTTAAAAATAATTCTGTTTAAAAAGATTTAAGTCCCATAATATATTTTCAAACTTAGTTGTCCAACAAATCACACTTTCTTTGGACAATTCTACTTTTCCCACCAGGAATTTTGATTCATTTTTTCAGCATATTTTTTTTCATCTGGAAATTAATACTCTAAGAAGATTTTTTCTTAGAGGGACTTGTGTACAGTGATATTTTATTTTTCACTTTCCCAATTACAGAGAACATTTTTTCCCTTCTCTCTGAAGGCTGCTTAAATCTGTATATTTAATTCAAAGTTCAAACATTTTTTCTTTTTATCAGTCTTAATTTTCAGATTAGGACCTGAAAACTAATAATGTGAAGAAAAATTCAGATTAAAATAATTGGACAGCAGTAATGCTTATCTGTGTGTGGCACATTGGTTATTGTATATACAGTTAATTTTAGATAGACAATTTGCTTTGAAATCCTGGAAAAGAGATTTTCCCAAACCCAGGGTCTTCTGGATTTTCAGTTTACAAATGTTATTTTATCTTTCCTGATTACAGGATATCTGCTATGTAAAGTAGGCCATGTCCCTCTGTATTATAGTAAAAGGTACTGTGCAGACTAGAAAGCATTGCTTATTCAGGCGGACGCAGTATTAAACACAGACTTTGTAACTGAGTACAGCCGCTTGCCAGGAGGTAAAGTCCACCAGACTACTGCCTATTCAAAAGCATTTCTCTGTCTTCTTCTTGTGAAATTAATATCCTTGCATTTCTAACTGTTCCCTATGGCATTTATGCAGTTTGTGGCTATGTTGGTCAGACAGATCAGTTAACAGTGATCACAAAAGCTAGCATATGGAACAACAACAGAAGCTCTACCATGAATGGAGTCCTGCAGATTTAATATTATCTGAAAACATAAGAATTTTTTTCCATAGAGTCAAGGGTGGATGAAAGTACCCATTGGAAAATACCCATTGGAAAATATCAAAGGAATTAGATTCACGTGTGCTAAAAGGTATGACAGTCCATTAGCAATATTTTCAGTTACTGTTTGAAAAGAAAAAGAACAATCTGTCTCATCATAAGTTCTCTGTCAGACTGTATAATACTTAACAAGACAGTTGCATTCTCCAGTAAAATTCTATGGATCATTAGTGCTGGTTCTAAATCTTGGTACACATGCTCAGCCATGAAGGATAGGTTACATCTCTAGCTAGTTATTCAAATGGCTCCTGCAGGTAGCAGACCAAAGAACATGGAGAATCTCTAAAATTGGAAGAGACTTCTGCAGGTTATAAAAATCACAGATTGTTCTTGCTTCATCATCCACTGTGAACAAAATTCAATCATGTGCATTAGCTATGCAAGCTCAGTTGGTTTTCTCAAACAGTAAAGGTATTCAAGACATCCACATACTGCTGGCAATGGATGAAAGATTTCTGAAGAGGAAGATAAAGCCCCACAGATGGCATGTCAAGACAGTGTTGGGTGCTCATGAATGAGCATAAACTCCATAAATCTGTATAAAATCCTTGGTGTATGCAAAAAGATTTACAGTGAGAATGATTTTATAATTTCCTTATGGAAGTGCAGCAGTGACATGAATTGTTTCAGAAGGAAATGTGATCACCTAGCAACAGTTCTGATCTGCAAATTTCTAAATCTCAGGATTAAGAATATATTTTTCAAGGATGTCACATATTTTCAAGTCACTCATATGGCTGTTCACTCTCTCTCTGTTGACTTAAATACTTTTCCCTACCTTTGCCCAATTTGTGTGATTATTGTTCACTTCTGTGTAAACAGTGTTCATACACTTGTGCATCAAGCAGGGCAACTCCATTGTGACAAGCAGTTTCCCCTTTGTCTCTGAGTCTAAAATTAAACACATTAAAAAATGAAGCTCTTTTTCACAGTTTCGACAGAGTATATATTTCAGAATTTATACAAATGCACAATTGTGTAAATGTATAAATTATTATAAACCTTGCTTTGCATATGTAATTTCTCCTACTGCCTCACTGATTTAATTATAGTGTTCATATGAAAAATTAGTGCCAACATTTAGATCCCTTTCTCTCAGTAGGTTTAATTGTCAATGAAGGAACCAAAGTTCTGTTGAATTTGGGTTTGAAAAGATACACTTAACATCCTTACAGTTCTCAAATAGGTAATTATCTTACTACAGAGAATCCCTGAATCAAGTAAGGAAGTTTAAACAGCAAATTCCCATGGACTCTTTTACCACATTGCAGAATCTTGCTCTGCTCCATGCAAAGATCTAATGTTTCTGTTTTCAGACGTGCTTTTATAAAACTGCTCTTTAAGAAGAAGAATTTTCTCTTCTTTTTTTCATGACAGAAGTAACTTATTAACCCTTACTTCCTTATGTTAGCACCAGACTTGCAGATCGAGGCAGAACTATTGGAAACAGAGTTAGGATAATTTCTTCATATGATTACAGATCCAGATTCCTGACACGAAGACTGGCAAACTGTGAGCATGCTCTATGCAGTGTTTTGTCCCAGGCTCTTTAGCAGTCTCTCAGCCAATGTCCAGACAGGGCTCAGGACAGGACAGATTCAATTCCTAAAGGCAGTTTTGATACAGTCACCTTCTTTTGGTTGGAAGGAGACTTTAGTTGAGCAAACACAAGATAATATGTGCCAGGTGGTCTCATATTTAGTGCCTGAAACCTCTCATTTACTAGAGTCGGCAAAACCCATGTGTCCTAAAAATATACATTACTAGACACTGGAATAAATGGCTATTGATTACTTTTTATAGCTTCTTCCAGGCTTGGTTAAAAGTCACGAAAATACTAGTCTACATAAAAAATAAGGATCCTTAACTCAATAAATAGGGCTACACAAGGGAACAGAACAGTAATCTAAGAATTCCTGAACTAATCACTGTATTTGTGCTCCTTGGACATAACCTGTACTTGATTGTTGCAATGATGGAGGCTGTTTAGAAGGGATATCCTTTTGCATTCATATTCCCCATGAACTCATTCAAGAGCAAGGTATAATTTATCCCTTCTAACATGGTAATTAATCCAATATGATATATAAATCCTATTGATCAACAACTATATAAAATGATGCAAATCTTCATAACTTTTGTAGGCATCATTGTCCAATAAATATTGAATACCAGCTAATATTGACCTCCTGAACTGAAAATCTGCTTCTTTTTACAATACACTGTATCTTCAGTATCAAAACATTAACTTCACAGTAGATTTCAGCTTTGTGTTTCTAAAGATGCTCATTCATAGACCAAAGCCTCTCAGCCAAGTTACTGACACTTGGTATCCCATCACAATTACAGAGTCAAACATCAGCAACAGACAGGTATAATGATCATACACGCAGGAATCAGATTGTTCACACTGAAACTTTTATATACAACAAATGTTTCTTTAAAAGTCCAATACAAAACTTGTATTAGCAGAGGAAAGGCCTAATCTACTCAACTGACCTCTTTGGAACTGCAGATTCACACTAACAATGATTACACCATCAATAAAAAAAGCTGCATTTTCACCCCGAGAACAAATCTTGAGCCATCTATTGCATTTTACAGATACAAGCACATTCTTTTTATATTAATCATGTTAGGTTTTTCTATGTTGTCTTATTTTTCTTAAGCTAATATGTTTATTGCTTTCAAACTGACAAAAATATCAGCCTACAGCTGTATTTCTTGTCTATTGCAATACTGAAGTGATTTATCCCTTTTTCTAAGAATTGTGTAAGATTTAAATTTCATAGCGCATCTATATACTTAGTATGTAAACACCTTCAATATAAATATTCTGAAGATCCTCTATGATTTTTATTTTTTTCTAGTTGCATCAGAGATAACTTTTTAGGAAACAGGTTACTTCCCTACTACCAAGATGGTTTTTAACAGTGACTAAGAAACTGTAGAATAACAGAACATCTTAGCATTTTATCTATTTGCTTATGACTACTAGCTATTCCTCATTAACCTCTATCAACACCAATCCCTCCTTCTTCTTAAGAAATTTAATTAACATAAAATAGTCACCTGGTCTTCTGATTCTTTCTACATCATTGGTTACCACATTTCAGTAAAAAACTCCTTTAAATATTTCATTTTACAAAATAAATAAATATTATTAAGAAATAAAATATTACTAAGAAATAAAATATATTTTTGTCATACATAAAACATAAAATAGGATGAATTAATATTTTCTTAAACCTTATCATTGAGAAGTCATTTCAAAGCATTTTAAGAACAGAAGTGACTAGAATATTTAATGGAAGCCTTCTCTATCAGTCAAAGCAAACAATCTTCTTAGAAAATCTTGCTGCTGCAGTGTACCAGGAAAAGGCTTTATTGACATGAGATCTTTGCTTTCTTTATTCAACATAAATATCTTACCTCCAATCATATCTGACATTTCAAGCAATAAACATAATACTGAATATAAATCAGAGCACTAAAGCCAAAATTTTGTCTCATGGGGGACCACCTTAAAGGGAAGTTTTTAACATGAGAAAATATTTTGGTCCTAAGGCAAACCCAAAATTGATTTATTAATGCCAGAAGTGTTATTAAGATTTGGAATATGTTAACATGGTTTTCATAGAGCTATCTCCAACAAAATTTGAGTCCTGGAAGAAGTGTAACAACATGTTTGGTCTTTCCATAAACTAAAGCAGGACCCAAGCTGGGTGCATTAACTTTGTGGAGAATGTCGGTAATAGTGATACTATGAATTCACATTTGCTCCTGCCCTTTGGACCAAACTTTCTTCTCTCATTGGGCAGACAGATAATTTCATCTGGTTAAACTTAGAACAATCACTCTTAACCTGTGGTTCATTTTGAAGCTGGCCATTTCTTTTCCAAGCCTGTTGCACCAAGGTATTATTTAAAGAGAAACCATTATGGTTTTGCAACCATGTTAACTAGTGTAATAAAAATTATTACTTCACCATGAAGAACTTGGATACTGGAACACAATCCTTAATTCTACCAATGTTTTCCATAGAAAATGTATAAATACTGACATTATGGACCGTGGACATCACCACATGCAATTATGCCCCCAGATCTGGTGTCAGGAACCTTTACTTGATTTAGATGTTAATAGATATTGTATGATAAATGTTATCTGACCGAGATGATTCACTAATATCCACCAAGATACTGCTATTGTGGAAGTAAGCATTATTCCTGTGCTGCCTTTACCTTGACACAATATTGGATATTCTAATTTTCTAAGTTTTATGTTTCTTTGTATTTTTAATATGTAGCACTATTTTGAAATGACAGCCTTAAAATCTTCTTATCAAGCTGTTTATGTGCAATTCAATTTTAACTCTGTGCATTTTCTGTTGTACTAAAACAAGCATCACTAAAGACACTAAGAATACCTTAAATTAAATAGCTTGTTTTCACATCATGCTTTGTTTTAATCAGGATTCTGTGAAGCTCACTGGTGTGATTATGTTTCACTAATCAGAGGTCTAGAAACATCAAGATGTTTTGTTCTTAACATTTTTCCTTCTAGTTATTCCCTAGAGAAATATTAATTTACACTCGATGCTTTATTAATGACCTCTTAACTTGGAGATAAAAATATAGTCCTGTGCTATGAGCATTTTTTTCTGTTAAAAAAACCCCAAACATGCCAAATTATCATAACAGAAAAACTATGATATGGTGCCTTTATAGAATGCTCAATCCATATATTACACATATATTCTCATAATATTGTAAAGGCAACAAATATAAGCTTACATCATCTATTTCTTACAAAGATTTTTCTGTATTTCATATTTATTCATGCTTGGATGAATCTCTTCAACCAGCTACTTTATTAAAATTACAGGTGAGTGAAACCATAAATTTCAATGTGGCTTCATTCTTAACAATCTATGAAGCAGTAGATTGGAAACATAAAATAAAGTGACCAAAATCATGTCATGTTCTGCTGGGAGACATATTTTACCCTTCAGCAGCATATTAAAAACGCATGTTTTGGAAATTGAGGCAAGGCATACAGTAGCTCCTTCCCATGAGATATATTTCTCTGCCTAGAGCAGAATTTTCCTCTTGGCAGTGTGTTTCAGAACTGGCAAGTTCAACAGTTTAATCTCTTTAGGATTTGCATTACATTTTCCAATTCAGAAAAAAAAAAATTAACAAAAATATTTCTATCATACTGATAAATTGTTGGATTTTTTCAAATAATTTTAATGCACATGGACAAGATTAGCTTTTTTTTTTTTTTTTTTTTTTTTTTTTTTTTTTTTTTTTTTTTTTTTCTGTTTCCTAAAATGGGTTATTTAAGCTGGTGGGATAGCATGGTTTCATTATGTAATTTAGTGGTATAGTCACATTTCATTCTCTCTCTATTTCCTAGTCAGATATTCAAAATAAATTGCAAAGATAAATTCAGGAAATGCTGAAATGCAATCTTGTTTGAAGAAGAGATGCCATAGAACATTTACAAGCTGTAGTTTGTATTGCATGGTCCTTCCCACTTCACTGTGTATTTAGCAGAATACTACTAGCAGAATAATTCTTCTTGACTGGATATAAAGCACAAAGAGTGTGCCATTCACTAGGAGCCTCTTGAAGATGTTTATCATTAAAATATGAAATTGCTAATGAAAAACGCCTTTGATTATGTAGACAGTACAATCTCTACTTACCAGCATGCTAATGCACTTAGAACATAAGAAATATCTCAGTAGTTATGAACTTAATTGCAGTTCTGTAGTGCTGACAATAGAAGAAGGTACACATCCCATGAATTTCATACTCCCCAGAGTAAGAATTCATGGATTTCATTAGGGAAAAGCAGCCTTAGCTAAAATACACTCACACTAATCATGTGAAGGATACTGCTGGAACAAGGGAGTATGAGGAACAACTGATTACCAATCATACAACTGATTATCTATGAACGAGGAAAGGAGAGGCAAACTATGGGTATGGTATCCTCATGGCTTGTATAAACAGCAGTTCTTCATGAACCACTGCGCAGTTTGTTTTGAAGTTAGAAAGATGAAGGGGCAACCAAAGAGAAAAATAAAGGCAATTTTGCAGTACCAAGGTGATGCCTTTTGGTATTGGGTACTATCTTATAACAATTGCAGAGAAGAACATGTGAGGTCTTTTATTATAATAAAATCTGAAAGTATACAGAGTGTTACAGGTTTTAAGAACATAAGGGTATGAACTTGACGCACACTTAAATTCAGAGCATTCACAATTAGGGACAAATTAACAAAAAACCCAAACAAACCACAGGAACAAAAAAAACCCAAACCAACCATCCATCCATCCAACCAATCACAAGAAGTAAAAAAAAAAAAATAGGGAAAAAGGAGTCCCGGGGATGCAAACAGTGATAGAGATATCAAACATAAAGATGGCAGGCACTTTCAGAGACAGCATTTATTAAAATTCTGAAATGTTAAATGTCTGAAATCTTTACAGTTTCTTTTTATTTCTACAAAAGAAGATAGAAATAAAGACAGATTTTTTTTAAAATCATAAAACTCTGTCTTTGGTTCAGTTCAAGATGCATTCTGTTTCCATCTGTTGAAACCGGTTGGGGAGGTGTTTCTTTCTTTATCTCTTCTGTGACCCATTCCTCATGGCTCTGGGGGGGAGGGGGTGGGTGCCTTCTGTTAATGGGCCGGCTGCTAAAACCAGGTGGGGCAGTGTTCTTATCCCTTGCAGGACCCATTCTCCCTCCAGGGGGTTTATCTGCTGTTAATGGGCCATTGAGTCTCACTGCATGACTGATAAAATTACATCATCCCATTGTGAAATGCTCCACCCAGTGGGAGGAGCCAAGCATTCCTACCTGGATAAAACCAGAGATTCAACCAGGACAGCCTGTTTCCACTGAATTCCCAGAGGAAGACTGGACCCATCTCAGCACCACTGGACCCTTTCTACAGGATCATCTCTACTCCAACAGAACCACATTTGTCACTCCAGGAGGGCTTACTTTGGACTGCTTCCAACACCCTGATCAACAGGGTGTCAGGTTGTGTTCTGACACTGTCAGGGTTTTTCTTTTTTTTTTCCTTTGCTTTTTTTGTACTACTACATTTTTAATATTCCTAGTAAAGAACTGTTATTCCTATTCCCATATCTTTGCCTGAAAGCCCCTTAATTTCAAAATTATAATAATTCAGAGGGAGGGGGTTTACATTCTCCATTCCAAGGGAAGCTCAGGCTTTTCACTGGCAGACACCTGCCTTTCCAAACTGTCAATGGTGTTTCTGCAAGCTTTTTGGCTTTAGATATCTATATTTTTTCTCTCTATGACATAAAAATAGTCTACAGCAACCCAGCTCTAGAGAATTTTATTTTATTGTCATTTTTGGGACTTGTCTGACATCAGTCAAAGCTTTTCACAGAGGCGGCTCAGCACAGCAGATGCAGAGTAACCCCAAACGTAGCCCCACAACCATTGCAGTTAGTCTGCTTATTGGGGCTTCCTAGTCCCTCATCTATCCTCAACTACAAGACATTACAACAAAGTACAGAAAAGAAGAGCATTCCTCAGTGATTGCTGAACTCCTTTCTGAATGGCAAAAGGGCTGCTTTCTTTGCAGCTCATCTTAGATCCATGTTTACATCTTTGTTCTTATGTCGTGTGTTCATGTCCGTGGTGCTCAGATAGAACTTTGTATTTCAAAATTTAGTTCAATCTGTGAATTATTCAGAAACATAACCCAAAAGGCATTAACAATTTAAATCTGCAATAACTGGTTTTCATATTTTTTTCTGTAAAAGTAAAACATGGGTAGATTTTATAATGGATCTCTTGCGGGATAATATTAAATTAGTTTTCTGAAGTAAATAATTGACATGCATATGAGAGAAAAAATATTTTGATCTTCAGTTGAACTAAAGATAATGAGTAAGATATAACTATGGGAAAGGAAAACAGACTCCAAAATATAAATAAGTGCCAAGCCCTATGCCAAGTTACTTTCAGCCATTCATTTCAATTATATTTTATTTAATTAAAAAAATAGGAAAGACATATACACTGAGTTATATTTTTTCATTATTTTTCAAAATATTTTTTGATGAAACAACAATATTCAGGTTTAGATTAAGCTAAAGATATGAAAACCTTGTCCTCACTGTTGCCATTTTTGTCAAATAAGAGTTGTTAGAAAGTTAAGCATTTAACTGCCTAGCTTATCTTCTCAATCAGAAACTCATGTTCTTGGGTTCTTATCCACATAAACAAAAAAGAAAATTAGTTCTACTTTTCTATTCCAAAAGAAAAATTAGATTTTTCTAACAGAAGGTGTACAGGTGTTCTACCATCACATCAATATATTTTTATCCAGAATTCTCCCACTTTTTGGATGTGCTATGTCTCAAATAGTCCAGTGGATATTAACAGAAACAAAACCAAAAAACCCAACCAAAGCAAACACAAAAAACATCCCAAAAATAGAGTGGGGCAAGAAAAGTCTTTATTTCCAAAATATTCTGAGGCTCTGAGAATTTTCTCAAAAATAGAGAAGGGAGCAACAGATCTTCAAGATACAGGTTACTGAGTGGTGACATAAGGAAAGAAATGGGAGAGGTCAAGTGGAGAAAATAACAGCTAAAAAGGTTCTGAAAAACTACAGAAGCAGAAACATTATAACACAGTAAACACAGATAGGAAGTTACTAGTGAAAGCAAAGAAGAAGATGTACTGTCTTTGACCTGCTACACAGAGAGATGAGTAAATAAATAAAATTATAACAGAGATTGGAAAAATATTTTAGGGAAAATAGCTGTAGGATTCCATGACAGTAACAGGACTAGAAGGATATTGAAAAATATGAGATATATACACAGAATAGATGACAGAAATCACTATGTAATCAAAAATCCAATTGGAAAATTAAGTAAGATTGTGTGTAAATGGGAATAATACCTTGTATATAACTGCTAGTCTCATTTTGGATAATTTATTTTTGCATGAACTTGATACTGTGAAATAAAAATCTAAACATAATTATTTATGTGCGTTGGACAAAAGGATGTAAACAGAATGTCTTCTCTATAGACTTAAGATTTTAAATAGTTTAGTAAAAAATGTCATGGATAATTTATCACCCTACAGACTTATTATCTTGATTATTTCTCCCCTGACCATGAATGAATGTTTAAAGGGGAAAATCAACAAAACTCTAAGAATTATTTGATGTATAGTGCATATTCATTTCTTCTCAAAAGTCTCCGTCAAATACTCCTTATTTGCTTGACTACTTGTCCTTATTTAAAATTTTACTCTATTACAGTAAAAAAAAAGAAAAAAAAATACTATTTTTTTACTATAGTAGATAATAAAAAAGATTGAACTGTTAACTTTAGATGAGTTGAATGGCCAAATATCAGTCTAAATATGACAAAAATATTCACCATCTCTTTCTACATGGGAGGAGGAATAATTACAGACCAGAAAATAAATTGACAAGCTGGAGACAGCCACTGATTTGTCTATCATTAACTGATGGATTGAGAGAAACATGACAAGGCATGCAGACCGAAAATTCTTGACCATACAACTTGTATATTTGCCTTATTTTTCCAAAACAATTTGCTATCCCATTGCCCAATTCAAATGCAACCTAAAGTAAGGACCTAATCTTTTTAAAAGGTACACGAAACCCCTAAAAACTGTTGGGGTGTGTAGTAAAAGAAAACTGTAATAGATTCAATTTTGAGCAGCTAGAGATTAAACTTTTTGATATTTTGTTACATAGTATCCAATAATTTTCCCAATGCTATGGTATCTGATAATATTAAAGAGAAAATATATTAATAACAGATTTTATAACAGATGAGGAAAAAAGTTATAAATGTAGGGACAATTCAGGTTGAACCAAAATAGATAAGGACACAATGGATCTGAAAAGAAATGTCTGCTCTTATTGAAGAAAGAATGAAGATCTGTAACTTCAGAAATTCTAGTTGGATTTTGTTTTAAAATTATATTTAAAAGACATTATTTATCATCTATTAGATAATGGCATCCAACCATATGTCAGTAATAGGCTTAGAGGAGTATCAAAACTATAATTATGAAATCCAGTGCCAAGATTAGTTTTGTACCCAATTACATCAAATGACATATGGTGCTCACTTGCACATTCCTAATACAACAGTTTTTTGACAGGATGAGTCAAAGCTGTGAGAAAGGACTCTTTCAGGTTCCTAAGACTTATGCTGAAGGTCAAAACCCTCCATTTTGTAAAGCTATTTTCTTTCAAGCTTGAATGTGTATAACATGAAATTTCTCTCATGAAAATGTAGTGTAGAACCATGCAGATAAGTGTAAGTAGTGTTTATGTAAAGAAAATTAATTTTAGTAAGAAATAATATCTCTATATTTTATCTAGGTTCAGATATGATTAGATTTTTCAAGACTAATATATTGTGACACTAAATTTTTAGAAGCCTTAAGAAAGTAGAAGATAAGGAAGTCCTGAAATAAAAAAGTATTCAATGGAGAAGTATGTTGATTGTTAAATTATCTCCTCCAGTAGTTAGGGCATTGATAGACAACAGTGTTCTTACCCTTCATTAATTTATCCTTTAACTGTGAAACAGAAAATAAACAATTTAAGATCTTAGCTGTTTCTGTATTGTAATCAAATTGTTAGAATGTTTATCTAGCAGATAAAAAAGGGAAGCTAGGTCCGTTTAGCAAAAAAAACAAAAAAAAAACCAACCAAACAAACAAAAAAAAACCACAAAAGCGTTTTGGCACTCTTCAGGATTCAGGCAATTATGCCCAAATACAAAAGTTTATTAAGCACCTATTCTCAGGCTGATTATACTTGAATAAACTTTATTTGTTCCTACGTTCTTTAAGTTACAACAAGAATTAAATTGAGGGTGTTGGTAGTTAAAATCAACAATTAAACTTCAAAGGGTAAGGGGGAGAGTGAATAGTAATGACTAATATTAATACCTGAAGAGATTTTTGGTGCATAAATCTCTATTACAATTCCAGTCATCAGGTTTTAGCAAGAAAAATTGTATAATAGCATTAAAGATGCAGAAAAAAAAATCACTGAAGTCTTATGAGACTTAAGTAGCAATTATTTGAAGAATACTTTAAAGATATAACATGCTATGTCATTGTTAATCAGAGTTGTAGAAAGTTTTGAGTGGAAGGGACCCCAAAGATCATTTAGTTCCAAACCCCCAACCCTGGACAGGGACACCTTCTAGGTTGCCTAGGGACCTAACCAACCATCAGGGCATCCACAATTTCCCTGGGAACCTGTTCCAGGGCCTCACCATGCTCAAAGTAAAGAATTTCTTCCTAATGTCTAAACCAACCCTTGCAGTTTAAAGATTTTACCCCTTTGCCCTTTCACTACATGCTCTTGTAAAAAGTCCCTCTCCCTCTCCTGTAGCTTCCCTAGAAAAGAAGTGTAGATTTTCCTTACAGAAAGACAATGAAATGGAGTTTAATAGGAAGCAAATAGTGAACCTTCAAAGTATGAACACTGAGACTAAGGCAGAAAGAAAGTTCCATGAAATAAACATTAACATTCTTAATTGTTCCTAAGAACTTTTCTCTCAAGAAAAGCGAAAAATTAATTCCTAGGATTTAAATTCTACTTAAAACTCTTACGTGCACTCTGCACTTTTCTTTGATGCTACTACATTTGCATTTAAGATGTAATCCTAGTGTGTTTGAATAAAATTTTCCAGTCATACACACTTCCTTGCACCTGCAACTCCCTACATCCCAGTGTCCTGTTAGAGTGAGCCACTTTCCTTGCACTTAAAAATAAACTGTAAAAGAGTCCCCATGAGTGTAACTTGTGAACTTTGATTACTTTGTAAGGAACCAAGCCAGAGTTGGTCCAAATATTGTTTTTATAGGAGGGGTGGGGGAAGGAAGGAAACCCTGTGTATGGAAGTGTTGCTTTAAGTCATCATTTCACTGATGTGGATTAGAGTCATAGGCCAATGTGAGTCTTCCAGTAAGTATCACAGGCTCAACTAAAGAGGCATTGATCTGCAAGAGGAATAGGGCAGCTGCTTAAACACTATTTGCTGCAAACCATGTTGAAATATTGGACTCTACCCTGAGTCAGTTAGTCCTCTAATCAAAGTACAGTCCAAAAGCAGAGATGATCATAAAAGGGAAGGGGGGAAAAAAAAAAGGTTCAGTTTTCCTTCCTAGGTAAAAAAAAACCAAAAACTAAAAAAATAAAACAAATAAACTCCCCCTACAATTCTTGAAAACTTGAACCGAGATTTAGATTCACACATTTATAATTCATTGGAACCAGAGCTAGAATATTAAAAATTATACTTTGCATCCAGGTTTGCTTTATTGTTTACTCTGTCATTTTGGCAAAGGAATATGAAAAGTCTAATTTTGGTGGCCTATTGTACATACTTTTCACTGTCTTTTTTCAGACGTGAACTGTACAAAGTATGAACCAGTAGAGAAGCAGATCTAAAAAGTTTAGTGAAGTTTTTTTCATCTTTGTTTATTATAGGAAAATTACTTTTTAGGAATTCTGCTTCTGACCAAACATTACATTTATCCTCAGGGATAAAAATAGGAACATTCTGTGGAGAAAAGACAGTCTATCTATATTTCTGCATGCACACTAAAAAGGTATCTTTCTTTGTTGTACTTAAGAGTAGCTTCCTTATACTAAAAGAAATAGTTTTATTGCAACTTTAAGGCACTGTGACCTGATGGGTTTTGTTGCTTGTCTGTCTGTTTTAAGGACAACAACTGTAATGTTTATTTGAGACTTGTACTCCCTAGACTAGTCTTGTGTATTCTGTTAATGTCCATTGTTTCGCTGGGGTTTTGCTGATCCTTCTGTCAGTGTTTTATCACAGATTCCTTCTGGTCCAGTAAATTTGCTGTCCAAAGATCTGTCAGGGTTCGCAAATATATGCGGGGAACCTGATGGTTCTTTTTAGGGATCTCAGAGTGCAAAAGACACAACAGGGGACAACTCAGTTTGCTTAATCAAAAAATGCACCTTTATTTAGTGCCAACAAGCACGATAGAAGGATTTGAAGGGAAATAAAGGATAGCAAGAGAAGAGAAAGAGGGGGTGGGTTATAGCTACCAACAGAGACAAAGCCCTCGTGGTCCAGCCAATAGATCCGTCTTCTTCCATGGGGAGATCTCAAAGTCTCTGGTTAACTCAGGGGTCCATATAGCTCTCTCCAAAGTGACAGGCAGTTGGCCAAACAGGTGGGGGAGAAATCACCACAGTGTGTTCATTTTGAGAACTCAGAACAGGTCGGTCGTCAGCAGGTACCGTGTCGCCCAGAACAGGTCAGCAGGCACAATCACTTCACAGTGACTTGCCCATTGTTTCTGCTCAGGTTCTGATGTTGCTGGGTGTTTCCACTGAACACACCTGCACAGAGCACTTGGCCAACATCCTACCTCAGCCAGGCCAGAACTGCCTGTATTGAGATTTCAGAGTCCTTTTTAGGGGGTTCAGTCTCAGTCCTTGATGATGGTCGTGAGGCCAGATGAGGGATCTTCGGACAGTCTCTTACAAGATCCCAGTTCTTTCACAAGGAAAGACTGCAGGCTCTGACAAGGACAATTTTATTGTGCAAATTATGGAACTAACACATTTGAGTTCTAACAGGGAAAGAATTACAATCATTTTACAGACTAAACAAAATAAGAGCATATTATTTTACATTAGCCGCTTCACATAAGTGTTTATACTCTATCATTTACATTACCATACCACTTGGTAAACCTGTACTTCTCCCTTTCTTTTAATTTTTTTCCTGATATTTTCCAGGACCAATTATTTCCTATCACTCTAGCAACTTAAAAATATCTATCTCTTGAACAGGGCTTGTAAAATTCCTACTTTGATTAATGATTAAGTGAAGTATTTCTGTGGTTCTACACACTTATCCTTGCTAAAGGAAGGTCCACAACGATCTGAAGAGTGTAGCTTGGGTAAGAATTAAAAAAAAAAAATCAGGAAAATAAAACCATGGCTTAATAGATTTTCTTGAAAATAGTTGCACTAAGGGTCTTGCCTTCCCACAAAGACAATTCCCATCTATGCATGTCTTCAGTGAGACACCTCACTTATGAAAAGGGAATCAGATTAAGTATTTAAAGCTTCTTCACCTTCACTGGCAATACTGAACCACAGCAATCAATTCCTTACATTAAGAATCAATCTATAGGAGACAAATCTGAGAGGTCTTATTGTAAGAAAATGATGTGAAAATGCTTTGCGTTCTGTTATATAACAGTGTTTGCTGTTCCTTTCAGGTAATGATGACATCTTCAGTAATATTGAAAGTTCTCCAACTTATTATCAAATATTACTAAGAAAGTGTTATGTAGCACTCAGAGTAAACTGTTCTATGAATATGAATTCTTCTTTAATACTGAACTGTATAAACTAGTTCAATTCCAGTACAAGAAAAACAGAATCTGAATTTTCATTAGATAAACTAGGAGTGCCACTAAAGTCATATGCATTACCTATGAAAAATTACTATCAAAATTTTGTAGGCTTTAAGTATTAATTTGCATTCTTTAATGAGTTTTGGTAGAAGAAAAACTCACTCTATGTCAATATGAATATGACTACATATAGAAAAATCAAACTATTGGATACTCTTAGTAACCTTGCCCAGCACAAAGCACAAGATTAGTTTCTTGGTGCTCCGTACAATATTTTTTTCTTGATGTTCAAAGTAGGACCCTGTCGTAGTTGAGATGGCCATGCACTCAGGGTGCTTCATTAAAAACTTCAGAGGGCCTCAAGAATCAGCACCATGTTATGTAGAAGTCTTTCATACCTTTTCTATATAGCAATCCTATGGGCAGCTCCCCACAGCTCTGGCTCTTTCGCTCCTTCTTTTCTCTTCCTGCTGCAGTTCCAGCTCACTGCTTCCTGTCCTCACAAAACCTCCTGTCCCTTCCTCCTCACAGCACAGCCAACAGACTCCAATTAACTCTCTACCCACTAACTCACTCTTATATCACACCCAGCTGTGAGGGCAGGCCTGTTCCCACTCTTTGGTAATTAACACAGCTGCAATGTATCGGAGGCAGGATTGCCTTTAGCATTATCTCTATCTGTCTTACCACAGGATAAGAGGCCTAATTCTAGTTCAGTTTGGCCATCACCATAAGAAATTTTTCCATTGGGTCCAGCCCTTTGATTTAACTATGTCTTATTTTGGAAGCAAATAGAACTCTCAAGATTTTGATTTCCTTCAATGTGGGAATACACAAGACAGAGAGTAAAACAGATTTAATTAGCATAGCTAGTCTGATGACTAGGATGCCATGGCAGGGACAAACAGAACTTTGAGATTATGAGCAGATGGGATTAAATCTGTTTATGGGAAGAGGAGAGATTCAATCAACCCCCTATGAGAAAGATGTTGTAAAATGCATAAATTGCTTGTATGATCTTCTAACCTAATTATTGTAGTAGATTATTAACCTTACTGAAATGGTATATAAACTCTTGGAAAACCTGAGTAAATCGAATTCTGATCACTAAAATCAGTCTTCCCGTCTCTCCTTCAATGCCGATACTTCAATGTCACAAAAAAAAACAGACTTTGAGAAAAACCTCAAAAGTTTTACTGTGGTTTTTTTTTCCTTTTTTCTTTTTTCTTTTTTCTTTTTTCTTTTTTCTTTTTTTTCTTTTCCCAAAATCATAAAAGTTTAATCCCTCAATCCATACAGAGCCTCAAAATTACAGCAAGGTGAGATTGGAAGGGACTTTCTGGAGGTCAGCTTCCCCAATCCTCCTGCTCTACTGGTGCTGGTCTGTGTGTGATCCATAACATCATGTTTGACATTATTTACATACAGTTTTATTTCTAAAGCATAGTCTTAATCAGTGGGTTTGGCTTATTAACATATGCACCAAGAGGTCTATTCTGCACTTCTGAACAAGAGTAATTACACATTTTTTTCTCAATGAGGCAGCACATCAACTGTCTGTTTGTGGGTACTGAATTATAATTCTCCCCTAATTTATCTTCATATGGATGTTTATTCCAATTTTAAGCATCGACATGAATTATGTACAACAGCTTTACATTGCAGATGATATTTTGCTAAAGCAGCACTTCAACTATTATAAAAACTACTACCTCAATAACTGCTAGAAGTCTTCTTTTTATCTATAGCTCAGCTTCTAGTTGATTTTTTTTACTTTCTTCATATAATCTGAATTTAGTTCTCTCAGGTAAAGATACATAATTTTTCTAAAAGAGTTTCTGTTCTGAAAGAGTATCTGACTGGGCTTATTATCTGCTGCTTTTTCCTACACGTAGAAATACTTTAGAACCATGTGGTACTAATTTTGCTTCAACCTTACCCCTTAGAAAAATTTTGGAATAAGGAAGCTGATAATTAAAATGGGCTGATTTTTTATCAGTCAGGATGAAAGGATTAAAGTACTCTATGAAAATTTAAAACAAAACCAAAGGAAGATACATATCTTCAAAGGAACAGTAAAATAATCAGCACTGAAAATCTCCAATTTTGAGTAAATCAAGAGATGTTTTAGGAGTGGAAATAGTGTGAGTTTATTAAACAGATTTTTGTTTGCAAGTCTTCTCTCAGTGAAATTTAAATTGTAAAAACTTCAATCACACGTGTATCTAACTTATCTGGTCAAAGGACTAGTAAAGATGCATGAATCATAGAGGCCAACAAGTGGGCAATGAGAGTTTTAATTAAAATGATTCTATAGGTCATTCTCATTTTGATGTACATGGACTTAGAAATGGATAAATCACATCATCCATTAGAGAAAACCAACAGTCTGGAACATGTGGGTAGTTTATGAATGGATACTGTGTAGTGAAATTCAATGGAACTTGATTGAAAAAAAGCCATCTGAGCACATACTTGCTTTGCTACACATGGCACATTTGGGTGCAATAACTCATGTGCATTCATTTGTCTCAAAGTGGTTAAATAAGAGTTCAGCTGAGCTCTGACCTCGGTGCCTTATGCTTTCTGATGTTTAAAATGTTTTAAAATGGTGCTCAAAACGTTTTAGATGCCATTTACAAAATGGGTAGGAGCAATTCACATCATCGGCAATATCAAAAGAAAGTAGAACAAATCATTATTGAAGGAGTCAGATGTATTTCACAAACATCAAGGTTTTCAAAGTGGACACCAGTCCACTTTCCCATGTGTTGTCCAACAGTGCAGCTGAATTGCATCTTTGGTACATTTTTTCAGGATACTTGATTTTATGGAAACATCTCATCTGAACTCAAAACCAGGAATTGTCATCTGATTTTAGCAACACACTGTACATTTAATTTTAATCAATTTCAGTTCACAGTAACAAATTCTCTTATATTGACATATAGTAACTGGCATTACCTAGGAGACAGAAGGCATTTTCTGCCAGCTTGATGACATACAGACAAAAGGTTGTCTTGTTTTTTTTATTTTTTTATAAACTTTAGAGTTCAATAACATTTTAATTTCTTTTTTACTTTATATAACATTTTTCTTTGTTATCTCCCTTATCTGTTTGTACAGGTATGATACACACACATTCTTTCTGGTTTAGATAAAGAATACTGGATTTAGTGCAGAAGTTTATTTGTAGCGTCTTTCAGCTCTGGTTCTTTGAACAATTCAGCAAGAAAAAAAAAGTTATTAGAGATTTTTGGCTTAAGTTTGTGTTCTGCAGAAATAATTCTCTCCCTCACACCACCTCTGTGAAGTACATATTTTTCTCTAAGAGATATTATAATTTTAAAGAGAACTTAACAAAGACAGTGTCAGAAAATGCATATAAGTTGAGAAATTAAATTATTGAACCAACATCTGTTGAATTCAATCAACAACATTTGAAGTAACATATACACTACAGTGTACTGTTAAATATTTGGTGCGTTAATGGATTTTACTTTTTCTATGCAGAGCATACTAGCAGTAGCAGAGAAATTTTTATAACCTCAAGAATATTACATCCATGAGAAAGGAAACAAGTACAACTGTAAATAATGCACATACTAAAAGTTCAGACTCCCTTATTTAGACACAGAGGAACGCAGTACCTGTTCACTTTCATTAAAGTGCATTTTCATGGCTTGTAAGGTCTGTGGGAGAAATGAGGTAGCCTCAGGTTTAATTTGCATTTGTTTGAGTCTTTTCCTCTTGTATCAAGTGCTGTGCACCCTTCAGTAAAGCACTGCATTAACCCTCATGAATAAGATAAATTAATACTGATTGTATCTATGCTTGCCTATTCTCTCTGCAGCCATCTTTATGATAGTGATGTCCTGAAACACTGACACCTCATGCTGTTTTACTCAGGAATTAAATGCAGTCAGTGCAGACCTAGAAGATTTGTTTCACTGGGTCCTATACACATTTGATTGTCCTTAAGAATAGTGTTTTTAAATTTCATATTACTTCAAAATAACAAAGCAAAAACTTGGTTTCTTAGACTTCACCCCATAGAATGAGAAATTTAGAAAGTTTAGGTTAAAAAATTTGGCTTGGACTTCCTTGGAAAAGTGTGGGAACCAAAAAATAATTTAGTCATGACTGTAACCAGTAATTAGTACACTGAGAGTAAACACAGTTTTTTGGGTGTTGGTGAAATTAAATCCAGACATCTGAAAGGGCTTGCATTTTCTGGGGACTTGTCATCTCATGGTCACCTAAAGTTGTAATGTAGTCAGTCACATTCAAAGACCACAAATCAATATCTTGCTCTTTTTTGCACTGATGCAAATCCTTCAGTCTCCCTAAAACAACTGCAGACTACACACTGCAAAATACAGGGCAACACATTTATCTCCAACTTATCCATTATTACTACTCTCTTTAGAAAGGAAGAAAAATTATATGAAGGAGAGAGAATATGGTTAAAACAATTGAATATGACTGAAGCAAGAACATACAATTAGGAAGGAAGAATTCTGAGTGTATGTTATTGCTTCAGGCATTGCAGTTGAATTTTACATGATAAACTTCAATAAAAAAATTAATAACTATTTCAACCCACCTTCATGAAAGGTTGCCTTAGCCATAAAGATTGTGCAAAAAATCGTACATTGTTTTCTCTCATATCCAGAGTTTTTATTATGTCACTTTCTTTCCACTATAAATGAGTGATTAAGATGATGTCTACAATGATTCAATTTTTACCTTCCTCAAGAAAAAGGAAATTAATCCTGATCTCAGGCATTGGATCTCATCAGAGTTGTAGCATTTGCTAGGAAAAAAAAATAATCACTTTCTTTTCATATAAATTTATGTTTTGCAGAAGTGTGTCAAGTGCAATATGTGTAGCTTTTTTCTTTTTTCTTTTTTCTTTTTTCTCTTCAAGTATTTAAACTTGAAAACATAAATATGGTGAAAATTTAGTTCAGAATTATCTAAAGTATGAATTTGAAAATTGCAACAAACATAAGCTAAGAACGTTTTAGAGACATTCTTTGCATTACATAAATGGACTTCTAGACCATTTGGACTAAAGTGACTCTAAGGCAAAGAAAAAAATACAAAACCAAATTTAAAAAAAAAACAGTCAAAAATCATCCACAAAATTCAGTATTTCATCCACAAAAATTGATATTTATTTCACTTGACTTCAGAAATCTGTTGTGGAAATGTGTATACTTGAATTATTCAGATTTGTATATAGACTCCTATTCAGTAGAAGTAAATAGTTTAAAGCACCATTCAATATATCCTCAAGTATGTCTCTAACAGAGTTCATGCAATTCTCAATCTAGAAGCACCTTTATCTCTCTGTTCTCAATCTAGTAGCACCTATTCTTGACTATAAAAGGAACTTAGGGACAATATATCAGTGTACTGTTGAATAAATATTTGCACTATGTGATAAATCCTTTTACTCAAAGGGCTTTCATAGGAATTTGAAATTTTATGTTTTGCATTTGAGTGCAACCCCAGTTTGGTTTCAACAACTACATTTTTGAGTGAGTCTAAATCCTTCACAGGCCTATTTTGCTGATTCAGGTCTGCATAGAGAGAGAAAAATCTGCAAAGGAAGTAATAACTATGTCTGTAGTTTAATACTCAAATGGCAAAACAATACATAGATAATATTAGCAAGGTTGCTAATACTCGTTTCTATCAGGCATATTGATTTTTTTTAATTAATTGACAAAGGTATTTGGTAGGTCAGATACACATTTTTTTCTTCATAACAGATTTTAAAAATACTTTAAAAAGTGATTCTCTGATATGAGGACATAAATACATTACTTCTCAGGGCTACATTACAATATTCATGGGTATGTGCATTTCCTAAAGCATTACCAGCACCATAACAGGCATTGTTCAATAAAAGAAAATTCACCAAATAATATGTGAGATAAACTGGATATGCAGAAACTGTTTCATTTCATAACATGCTGACATTCAAAAAATTCAAACCCTATTCCTAAATTTGAAACATACTCATCTAATACAAACAGTGTTCTGCTGGAAGGCAAGAAAATGAAACAAGGTCACTCAATATTTTAACAAAAGCTACTAAAGATAAGAAAATGTGAAACTGAAATAGCACAAATTTAAGTTACAGCAGTTGTGGTCATTCTGATTATTCACTTCTTTATAGTTTCTCTATGAACATTCATAATCCCAGGAAAAAAACACCTTTTCCAACAGAGAACAAAGTGCAGGAATTGCAACTGAAATAAAAAATCTGAAAGGCTTTTAATAAACAGAGATGACATTAACCATGGAAACGTGAAAAATTCTTGACACTGTTTTCTGGAGTGGTTGTCCTTTATCAGATCTCACCTTATGGTGAGGAGCAGATGTAGCAGTGAGATAGAAGCGGAAGTAAATAGTGAGTTCATCTTGTATGTAAGATTCAGGGTGTGGGGAGAGCATGGCCAGCAGTGATTTTTTGGCTTGCCATTTATGCTGTTATTAATTCAGGATATTGACTATGGTAAGGATAACTTTTCTTATTTTATTAAGTATCATTCTTAACTGTTCAGTGTTTCCTTCAGCATCAGTGTGTGCTGATATATAATCGTGATGTAATTAGCTTTTGATGAATGAGAGAACAACTAAAGCCAGAAAACCTATGCCCACTGTTTTAGCAGAGCAATTACAGCTGCTGGGAAGTTCATGAACAAATATGGCTTTTTTACAATGGAAGACGAAACTTGGATAACTCTTCTGAATTTTTTTTCAATCTAATAGGCTTTTATTTATCAAAGATAAGAAAAGGTGGTCAGAAATGTTATTTCCTCGGTAACACTTTAGGGAGATTCTAAGTCAACATGGTCTCAAGAATTCATGTGGTTTAAGAGAGATTTTTGGGGCTTATTGCTCTCCAGAAAGTAATCACATCACAGAATAATGTAACAATTATTAAAAAACATAAGTGTTCACAATGCTGATGATAAGACCTACAAGACATGCCCTAACTTTTTCACTAGACAATTACCACCAAAATGCAGTTTATAACATCAAAGAATCTAACTATCAAGATAGCAGAAATTTGCTTCTCAGTATAAGGAAATTTCCAAATGTCCATTTTAGTATTTCTGTCTGCAGGCACTCCGTAGGTTGAAGATATCAGACAATTGCCCAACGACTAGCCACCCTCATGTAACAGCACTGCAGAGTTTCACTTCTGATTTACAATGTAGAAACCACTTTGAGCCTGTCATAAATAATCCTGTTAGTACAGCAATTTATATTTAATTCAATGGCTGAATGTTTTAACCTTTATTTTATAATAAATTTTTACATGTATTTTTTGTATGGTATACTAGTAAAGCATATACTGTGGTACTTGGGTGGTTCTGTTTTATGCCAGAGTGCCTTGCAGCAGTTCCAGGTTAGGTGTTACTGATTTAAATCAACACTTTTTATATATCATGCTGTTTCTTGGCTTTCCTCACAGCAACATTCACTTGAAACTCTTTATTGCCAGTCAGGTTTGCAACTATGATTACCTAATAGAAAAAAAAAAAACATAATAACATGAGAAAGACCTACAGCATCCACATTTTCTGTAATAAGGAAAACTATCCTATGCAGTATAGTATTATAACTTAAAATGTGAAACTAAATGTTCTATCACACCCTAAGTTAGGGGTCTTTTTAATATGCTGTGTGTATCCCTGATATAATTTATTTTATATTGAAAATGAGAAAATCAAATCAAGTATCTGCAAAACAAAATTATTTAAATTGTTCTCTTAAAATCTTTATGTATGGAAAGTTTTAATTACTTTAAAAAAAACATGTCTGCTTGCAAAGCCTTCTAACTAGACCTTAGGATGTTTTCAAGTAAGACTTTTTTTTAAGTTTAAGATTTGAGAGAATTCTTGGATTTTAATAACAATTTTCTTTAATATGAAAAGTGAGGGGAGGACTTTTGTGTGTGATTTTAGCAGCAAAAATTTACATGGAATGTGTAAACAACAGGTAGGATCGAGAAATTAGAATGGAGAATGGCTCTGAATCCATCTCTTCAGAAAGTCACTTTGCTGAAGAATTCACCAAATTTTAGACAGGAATTGGACTGCATCTGGACGAGGTTTTCATTCCCCTTCTGTAATTCAAGACTTTAAAAAAAAATCAAAAAATCAGTGATGGCAATCCCAAAAAGAACAGTACATAAAGTGTTTAGGACATTTTCTACAGGTTAATAAAATTATATTTGCTTTCTAATTTTGTATGATACCTTCTAGATTTTCCACTTAATGGGTAAAAAAAAAACAAAAACAACTTAGTGTGCACGTCGGGGTCACCAGATGTCACTGGTGGGGACACGGAAGAACCACACTCACTCAGGTTCAGAGGTGAGCAGAGAAAAAAAGTTTATTATGATTTGGGATTTAAATAGGATTTGGAGTTTGATCCAGGATTGGTAGATGAGAGGAACACCTTTCTGACCCCAGTGGTCAGTTCACCAGTCCATCACAGACTGGTATGAAAACAATCTACTTGTTTATGGTACATTCGTGAGAGACTCCACTAGAAATATGTAAACAATCATCAGAAGGCTAAAGGATCAGGGTGACAACTTAGCTCATGAATTACTCTTTAGCTTCCATTCCCAAATATTCCTGGAAATGAAAAAGCAGTTTTTATAAACACATAAATTGGACTTTTAGATAGATAGTACAGATGTCCAGTATTCATCACTAGCCCAATTATGAAAATATTACCCCTTTTAAAAAATATTATTCCATTAACAAACACTTCAAGGTGTGAGGTATTTTCTTAAATTAATAGAGGCTATAAAGATCAGAAACATGGGGATGAAAAATTGTCCCAAATCTACCTAGATGTAGGTAACTATATGTAACCATGGTAACTAATATGTAATTATAAGGCTGGGAAAACTCCCATAATGTACATCTTCTCACCTTTGAGTTGGAGAGCAGGCACAGATCACAGTATTCCTATGAAAGCTTTTAAAAACTAAGTTGTTATTTTCAATAGAACTATTAATGAAATGATTGCTAACAAAACAGATACACATTCAGAAAACACACATACACTTATTTATTCACAAGAAGTTCACTTACACAGGCATTCACATGGTTGTCTGCCCAGGTATCAGTTTGGACTACATTTTGAACAGTAGACACAAGGACAAAGAGTTACTGGCACACCAGTGTCCTCTGTACAGGTGCATATAAAGGTCTCCAGAGTTTTGTTTCACCATGCATACTTATAACCCTACAGTCCTCATCTACATTCAAGCAGACCCTGACATCTGAGATGCAGCCTAAGTTACACAACCATGCAACCAACCTCTTAGTCTCCCAAGACTATCCAATCCTGCAGAATCAGCAGCTCTTTTGAGCTTATAAATCCTATGGGAACTTTCTGAGAGAAAATTGCTTTGTCAGCACACATTTTTCTCCACTTTGGTTTTCTGGGCATTGGCAACAATTTCTCTTTCCAAAGCTGTGGATATGTCACTTACACAAAGCACATAAAATAGAAATATTCATGACTATTAAAGACAATAAATGGAGGAAGATATACTTATATGTTCCCCTGAAATCCTTTATAAGTGCACTTTCAGAGCACTTATTAATTTTGTTGTATAAATACATTTTTCATATAGGGAATCAGAACCACAGATTCCTAACTAAGATCCTCAGTGACATTTCCATATTTGGATTGGATGATTTCATGAAAACAAATTACATGAGATCTAATCTTCCTGGGATCAAAACTTTGTTTCTTCTTGTCTTGGTTGAAGACAACTTAAGAGATAGACATGGTAAAATGAGTTTCTTTCCCTTATAGTTTTAACCAATCCCTTTCTACCAATAAGCAGAAGTGAATACGAGTATTTTTTGAAAACATTTTGTGTTGAGGCCTTCATAAAGTATTAGATGTCAAATTTTTAGAAAGAACAAACTCCTATGAGTGATTAGTCCATGGCAAAGATTTTTGTACACTCTTATGTACAGATACCTTCTGTACCTCCTTATAGGAGGTATCTGATATGACTCAGAGTGAAGATAGATAAGATGGTTAAAATTATCCAAGTTTCAATGTTTTTAATCTCTAAACCAGCTAGGACACCTCACCAATAAGTCAAACATCTAAAGCTCCAACTGCAATTTAGCATTTAAATGCCTAACTTTAGGCAGAAAGGAATAGTTTAGTTGAATGTGTTGCGTTATTCTCCTCCTTAGACATAGGTATGTGCTTAAATACATTTTTGACTTGAAATCAAGGTCAATATCTGGTTCACTTAGACCAATCAGTCATTTAGCATCCTTAAAAAGGACATGCCACAGATCCAGAGGCTGATCAATGCACACTAGACTGAGTGGCTGAAGTCAGGGCCAGAAGATGAAGTTACTGAACAATAACTAATTAATCAGCAGTGCCCCATTGGGGACTAAAATGCTAATTGAAGCAGAACTAATACAAGATTGAGATAAAATAACCCTGGAGTTAGACAGATCAACCACTGAGACAAAATCATTTTAAATAGGATCTGTCTCTCATCCACCTAGGAAAGCTTCTTGTTATTAATTATTTATTGAACAATCCCTCCCTTTAGAAGTTATGTGTCCAACCACCAAGGAGGATAACACAACTTCCATAGAGCTAACATCTGCTCATTTGGAATTCAAAGCACTTCATCAAATAGTTATATCAACAGCATCATGATGAAAAGGAGTGTTGGAAAGGGCACAAAGGGAATTTGAGAAGCTTCTTCAGCATACAAGGATAGAGGTAACTCCGACCAATTTAAAATGATGTGTTGTACTGTCTTTGAATGTGTTTACAACAGCCATATTACAACTGTAGCAACTACATTATTGCATACAGTTGTGTAAAGATGATTTTAATATTTCTCCTGAAATGTTTCTTGATTTTTAAAACATTTATTTAACTGTTCAAAGGGGATGTAATAATCTCTTCAGAAAACTATAGCATACCACACAAAATTTTGTCTAACATGCATTAGCAGAAGTAAGCTGGGTAGAAGTGTCTGGAATTCTCAATCTTCTTACTCAAATATAATGAAAAAATGACATGGAGAACGAATTTTGACATTTCTCAAGACACACAGTGGCATGAAAGGCACAAAGAGAGTTTTCATACCCTCCCCACCATTGTCAAATTTTACAAAACCAGAGACCAATTTAAGAATCAAAAAGGACATTCACTGATAAATAATAAAATATAGAGGAAGCCAGTGAGGATGCAGGAAATATTTCCAGATCCTGTTCATGAAAGATAGTGACAACCTAAGTAAAATTTTAAAAAATCACAATCAATCTGCTAATAAAGTAAAAAGTAAAACAAACTCCCAAACTTAGATCCAATGCCTTTTTTAATTCAATCCTCAAAATATTGGCACAAATTTTACAACTTAATGTGTTTTTATCCTGTACTAAACACAGGAAAAGACGTTATTTCATCACATATGACCTAATAATTACCAATTGTGGATATCTTTGAACTGATGTTCATTTTGGTGCAACCAGAATTTAATTCTGAAAACAACTTAAAAAATCATTTTGTTAGGTTTTAATCATACTGTACTGGAGAAAGCAAATGGGAAAAGACATATCTCACAATCAAACTTAAGTAAAAATAGAAATTGCTTGCTAAAAAATATCCTCTCCAGTAAGCCAAGGTTCTTAAAAATGAATGAACCAAAAATATTGTAGTTTGTTCTCTCTTATCAAACTCCAAAGCCAGCTGTACATACACAATCTTGTTTTGAACCTAAATTTATGTTCAGCTTCTTTCTTTGCATGTATAAACTCTTGTTGTTACAACATAACTTTCAGATGACTTCAACAGTACTTATAGATGAATGAGAGAGCTGGGTCTCTGATCATCTATACTCACAGGTAAATTAGAATAAGTTGGAAACAGAAATATTTATATGCAATTTCAGACCAAATTAATGGTTTTTTTTCAGTTGTCTTAAGATACATTATATTCCATATCCCAATGGCAGAATTTTAGGGGGACTCTAAATCAGAAAGAAAAAAAAAAAGGTTATAATACTACATATATCTGCAAGTGATATAAAGTCCATGGGTAGAATAAAGGCAGACTAAAGAAATACCACCTCAAGCTGAATATAAGCTGATCTAAGTTCTCATTACTGCAAAACACGTGATCCTAATCCCTCTCTCATCTGCCTAATGTATTCTTCTGCCTTCAGCAGCAGTAAAGATTAAAAATAAGAGAATACATTAATGTGTAACTATAATGGGAAGTCTTGTTTTCACACTGACTGCAAAATGAGAAAATATGAATATCTATTTTAAAACAAAAATGTATTTTCTATACTAGAAATATGGAACCAGGAGTTAATTCATTGTTATTAGGGAAAATAGTAAGTGATTACTACCACTAAAAGTAGGTGTCACAGACAGTTGTATTTTAGATACACTTTTTTTTGTGTGGGTATTAAGGCCAAAGTATGTTTGATTTTTTTTTCCCCTCATTCACAAATATGCCATGCAATAAACCTCCAGTTGCTTGCTGTCTGTGTGGTAGGAGGACTATGTAGCTTTTAGTATTGTAGTCCAGCTGAATTTATCCATCAAAAGGACCAAATAAACATAGAGTACAATGAAGATAATTCAAATCCGCCTAAAAGTGATAACTAGTTGTAATTGATGTAGTGGAAAAAGTAGTTATGACAGTAGCAAGGAAGGAAGGGGTAAGGCTAAAGACTATGGTACGCAGATACTCCTATTTTTAATACATGTAGATTCATTAGGATAGTGTTTCTAAATGAAACAGACCACATTTAGAATTAGAAATACTTTCCTTTTTTGTTTTCAAAAGCATGGAAGGGAAAAATGCATGCTGGCTTGCAAAGAGATGACTCAGACTATTGAAAATGCAGCCTTGAGCAATGATTTCTTTCTGCTGTAATGGTGGAATGTTTATCGGATTCATGTAAAATGCCTACACATCTGTGATCCTGGATTGTAAAAGCCTAAAACAGCAACTGCAGGAAATATACTGATCTAAATGCAGGTGAATATGTCATTGTGTTTCATCTACATACTTTCCATTTACTACTTCATCTATGTATCTTCCATTTTCCATAAACAGTGATAGCCAGTCAAAAGTATGTATAAAGAATAAATATCCAGAGAAGAATAGAATCATAGAACTGCTTAGGTCAAAAAAGACCTTTGAAGCCAACTCTCAAGTCCACTGCTAAACTATGTCCTTTTGTGTCTCATTTACATGTCCGTTATATATGTGATGGTGTCTCAACCATTTTCTTGGGAATCCTGTTCCAACGGCTGAAGAAGAAAATAAGAGGAAAACGCCATATAGTTATTTCAAAGAATAATATACTGCGGTTCTGAGCCATTATATATTTTCCTTACTAAAATGATACTTCAAAGCTAATGGATAGAGGGTCTTAGATGTATATAACAACAAAATGTAGCAGCTTTATAGTTTCTCCCCGTAGCTGCTATAATGTTTTAGATACCTAAGTTTCTGATAGTACTGATTTGCAGTTTTAATGAGGTGACTCTAGTCTCACCACTGGTGCCATGTGGTTTAATGGTCTTTCTTAAAATCATTACAAGAATAAAAACTATAAAGCAATGTTTTCCCATCCTATCTTTAGTTATGATAGAGATGGATCCAGTCACACCCATCCCTACAATATTGTCACACACATCCCTACAATATTGTTACCAAAAATTTGGTAAAAATAAAATAGAAAAAAACCAAAACATTTTAACACCACCAAAGCATTAAGAAACAGACACACTGTATTTTGCCAGATTTTTGAGGGGATATCTCCTCCAAAAATTGTGCAAATATTTCCTGAGTATAGGAAAGTTTCTTATTTTATACTGTGTTTTACAAACATTATAAAACATTGATTGTCCCAGAATAAACATACATATTATAATTATGTCCCCAAAATCATTAACATATTTTCCCTCCCCTTTATGCATGCATTCTTCTGTCCTGGGGGTCTCTTTGGTAGTCCCTAGTGGTTGGGGACACCAAAGTTATAGCTGAAAGTTGGCAAAAAACTGGGGATGATTGCCTTCTAGTTCTCCTTCTTACACAATGGACATTGTGCAGTTCCATGGGCCAGTGGGCTTTGAAGAATAAGCATTTTGTTACTTCCCCAGGTGTAGACAATTTTTCATCTGGTAAAGCTATTAAAAGCCCTTGTCCAAGGTGCTCCTAGCAGATATTTCACTTTCAGTACAGTGTCTACAGCTTATAGGATCATGCCTTGACTGAGCCTCATACAAACTCAGTTGAGTACATGGCCACATACTTGATTATATTTTTATGCACTTGTCAAAATCTCTTCAATCAAAACAAATCTGGGACCTTAGAAAGTTAGGCTTGCATACTCATTTTATCTGTCTTATAGTTGAGGTGTCATACAGCTCAGTGGAAGAAGAAATTTCCAGTTGACCTGGATTTGGATGTTTCGGAATGAAAAGGAGTAGAACATATGCTTAATCTGCTCCTTCTAATTTTCTACTCCTTAACTGAGGCAGCCAACAGGGTTGTGAAATCCTCTTTTAGGTACCTATCTATCTCCTTGATGGCAACTTGTCACTAATTCTCAGCCGTTAACTACATTGTCAAGAAATACAGTTGAATACTATGAGCTAAAATATGTGAGCAAACTGTAGTTCCCTGGTACCTTTTGCTTTATATAGTTGATTATAACTGGAAGGAAATCTTGACTATCGTACTATGCATATCAAAAGTTTTGTTTCTATTTCTGATTATCTTGAAACAGACACAAAAAAAAATTTCCAAAGTATTGGGATTGAAGAGACAGAGGCAACTGAGACACATTGTAAAAGATGGTTGGTTGCTTAATCAGTCTCTTGAGAGGGTGAGACATTGAGGCTGTTACATCCAATGCCATCATGTAGAAGCCTCTCTAATTCTAGTTACAATGCCTTGTATAGGTTTACTAGCCAATCAACTATTTCCACAAGGCCCATTAGTGTCTTCTCACACCAATCATTAACTGTTTTGCCTTATGTGGCTCTACCACAATGCATCTTTTCTTATCCAATCATATAATGCTACACAAACTTACATTGCTACATCTTAAGCTTCCTACTAACTCTATATCAACCTTTATTGCTAAAGTTAAAATTTTTCTACTATCATGATCAATATATTTTTTTGCTTACCTAAGGCATTTTTCTGCTTGCTTAAAACATATTTCTGCTTAAACCACAAAGCACATTCTTGCACCATGTCTGTGTATCTTTACTGCTCCAAATCTTCAAGCCTTCTCCAAGGTCTTAGATAAAACTCTGTATCCATCTCTATCTCTGAGCCGGTATGCATAAGGCTTTCTGTGCCTCCACTTCCCACACCAAAGAACTTGCAAAGTAATTAGTAGATGCAGAAAATACAGACAGTATGCCCTAAACCCCACAGGTTTCATGTGTCATAAAAATAAAAATCTAATTTTGTGTCTATCACAGAAACAGTGAATCTCAAAGAGAAATTTTAGTTAGGAAAGAGCAGAGAGATAAGCACTTTTCACTCGAGTCTTTTTCTGAGCTCTCGCCTCTGTGGTGTTTTCCTCAACAATCTTAAACCCTTTACAGCTCCAGCACTGCTTTCATTCACTTTTGCTTCCAAACTCTTTTCCCCTATCTGTGAGTACACAGAAATACTGTTGCCTATCTATTTAATAATAAATTATGAACTGAATTCAAAATCCAAACATTGAAAAATTTTATTCAACCACTTCCAAACAGGCAACAGAAGATGAATATGATTTGTAAATTACTTTAGAAAACAAATCCAACAATATTGAAATTGGCTGTCAGCAGCTTTCGAATTAGTTATCATACGTTATTTACTTCCTAATCCAAAGCAACAGCATCCCCATATCCAATTTATGAACCACACCTGAGTCTTGCTCAGGGTCCTGAGTTAGTTATCTCTGCTAAGGAGTGAATTAGGGGGTAGTATTTTTTTTTTTTCCTTCAAATATAAGAAATAATGGGGAACTGGTGGAGAATATATGGCTAAACTTCCTACAGCAACAGAAAATAGAGCAATGATGCTGCTTATGCATCTGCAGATTTTGCTACTGTAAATAAAAGGTCATTTGTTTTCCTATAGCCTTTTTGAAGACTAGCAGGAAAATAATGTGATATTTATGGAGATCTCTTCCAGTATTCCCTCTGAAATAGGTTTCCCCTAATCTTTCATCTTACTGAGGTCAGTTCAAATTAATCTTATTGTCATGCATAATGCTACTATGCATGCATGCATACATGTTCTTATCAACATTAAATTTTATCTTCCTATTATCTAAATTTCAATTTTGCCCAAGTAAATTAAACAGCAGGTTCCTTCCCTAATGTGACTTCACATGTAGAGAAGATAAGCAGATTCAGAGTCATGAAGATCTACAAGCTGGTTTTGAGAGGATTTTATTGTTCCACTTAGTGTTTCTTATTTTGCAAGGGTTCTCAGATAAATTGCTTAATTGTGCAGAGGCCAGAGTAGGACAATTGTACACTAGCTGTTCACAGACTTTTAAAAAGAGCAATTAATCCAGTAAAGCACTAGATATTCTGTTAATTGTAGGTATCTGTTGAACTGACTTGTTTTGGTATTTGGGTTTTTTTTCTGTAATGCCAATTTTATGTCAATATATGCAGTTAAAAACAATATGGGAAAACTCCAGTTAAGGAAATGTAAGACATTGTGCTATTCTTTAAATGAAAAACAATATAAAAACAAACACACAAACAAAAACCCAACAAAGGCTCTCACTGCAATAATTCCTTCTAGTAGTGTTTTAGAGGTGCTTAGTACTAAATGCTGAAATTACTTAAAAAGAACAAAACATCAATTTATTACTCACTTTCAGTTTTCTTATGTACTTTATATCACCCACCAGAAAGAAAGAGATAAAAGTGTTATATCTCTGAAAAGGATTAGATCACACAGACACGAAGCTGTCTTTAAACACATATGTCATGGTGGTAGAAGGAACTCCTTAAAGAAAATGACTCATGTTCCAAGAATGCCAGCTTCAACTTTGCACACTACATCTTAAGCAAAGCAAGACTTCTAAAGTAAGCAAGACTGGTCTCAAATTTTCTTACAGGTCCACAAGTAGTGCATCCACAAGAAGGAGAGGGGAGGAAAGAGAAGGGGTAGGGTTGGAAACAGGAAGAGAGAGGAAGAGAAGGATCTGTATAAATACTAAAAAATCTCATGAATCAGGAAGATCACATGTTCCAGAACAAGTGTTCTTTGTTTTTCAAGCTACACAAAAGAATTTTTAACTTCTATTCAGTATAATATGTGTCAAGGAGAAACAAACAAACAAACAAACAAACAAACAAAAAAGAAATCTAAACTGGACAAAACAAGATATATATACCATGCATACTCTTACAAGTAAGAAATATAACAGAAATGAGAGCTTTTTTCCAAAGGACAAGGAAGAGGCCTGAATTATGTGGAAAATTACTCCTGTATATTTAATATAAGGTATTTAAAAAAAACCCACTAAAATAGTGCACAGACATTCTAACTCACATGTTAACAGACATATGCTGGTTCCAGTCTTAATGATCATTTATATATGTTTTGCACCTCTGTGAAAGAATGCCTGCAAGGCTGATGATAATGGTTATGTCATACCTGTCTGTATGTCTATTGTCATGCTCTAGCCTTATAAAATCATGTTTCACAGCTTTGCAACAAAATGATGTTCATTTTAGCCTATCATAATTTTGGCAAGGCACTGCATTTGAACATGTAATTTCTTTCTAATAATGGTTTCTTACCTTAGTATATTTGGAATACTTTAATGCTGTACTGCCTATTTATCATTTTAGATTACAAGTAATAATATCTAAAGATTTAGGATCTTCAAAGTCCAAAGACAAATTTCTATCTTTCACCCCACTGAATTTTGTCTAAAAAAGTGTGAAGAGAAAAAAAAAAAAAAAAAAAAAAAAAAAAAAAGGAAAATAGTTTTTTAAAAATGAAGGAAAAGAGCTTAGATATTGAGTGAACGATATTCAAGCATAATAGCCCAAGATTCTCTTGCTATCACTATTTCACTATTTTTACAGACATCTCATGCACTACAGAATAAAAGAAACTATAAAAGGTCCTGACAGTACACTAACGGATTAAATAATCTTCACAATAGGTCACAGGGGAGTAATTAATTCACAGATTTAGGATTAATAACCAATATTTTTAACGACTGGAATTCCCAGATAGTTATTAGAGTACGAAATATATTTTCCCCTTCATCCGGACGCCTATGTTTCCAGTCTTGCTAGTAGAACTTAGTTTTATTTCAGTTTAGTGAAATCCAATTCTGCTAATCATATGTATCAGTCTTTTATATTGCTTCCAAACTGGAACAATGGCTATAAAATCTAAGTTCTTCAAGGAATCCTTGTGACCTCTTTCTCTACTGCAGTATATCTTTGTGCCATGCCAGAGTTAGTTGTTAACTGAGACAAATACGCTTATGCACACATGCACACACTCTAAAGCAAAACAACTGTGTTAATTAACTTGTTCTGAAGAAGTCACCTGTCCACTTCAGGTTTAAATAAAGTGGTCTTGATGTAAAGGACCTTTTTAAACTTTCACATTACCCTACTCCAGCCTTGCTATGCTAGCAAAGCTCTAAGTGACTCCTTTCTTGCCTGTCTTCACCACCTACTATATAATGATACAATATGATATGATAGCATTATCATATCTTATACAATAAGTTTTCTTCTTCATGAAATGACTTTCCTAAACTGGTCCCTGAAGCTGCCTTGTGTTGCTGTATCAAGCCCACTAATTTCATAATTGAAAATGTTATAACATCCAGATAGCAGGTGTTAGAATAAATATTTCCATGTGATTTACTTTTGCTTTTCTTTCTCTTATATAGCCTGTCATTTTTATTGGTATTTTTTGATTGGGAAGGGATTCAATATTATTATTACAAATATGCAAACTTGATCCTCTAAATTTAAGATTTGAAATAATAAAGCAAATAAAAACTTATATCTGGATGGACATGAATAAAAATATTATAATAATTAATCTCATAATTGTAGCATGTCTACATTTTGATTACATCATAGCTCTTGGTTGTTCATTGGAGATCTGAATTGCAATTATTGGAGGAATATCCTACTTATGTTCTCAATATTATATTTATTATCACATTTACTGTATCAATTTGTTGTCTGATCTCTTGAAAGTGTACTGTCATCTTCATCTTGAATCCATTATGGAAGGATGTTCTAGAAACAGGAAATTCATTTTATTCTTAACTTAAGAGGAGATAACATGACTTGTTCCTGTTTATTAATTTCCTTGTGCATTGAAGATATTGTTATGCACTTGTCTGTGAAGAGCAAAATGAGAAATAAGAATTCCAAGAGATATTTAATGCACAGGGAAAAGGAAGTCAAATTAAAAGTACAGAAGAGTTCTCTATGACAGAATGGACCCCACTGGGAGGATAAATGTCTGTATTGGAAAGGATTTTGAGGGCTCTCCAGGCATCCTGATTAGGATTCCCATGATTTGCATGCTGACTGAATTTCCCTGTCAAACACATTATATGTGAAAAATCTCTTACTCTTTGTTTCTTTTCCTGGGCAATACTCTAATGCCACTTTTAGCTTTTATAAATTGCTTGGCTTTACTTCACAACCTTCTCAGTAGTCTTCATATTTAAAATTTATATAATTTGATGCTTTTGTTCCCCATCCTGATAGCTTTTATTACTTTCTTAGTTACCCATATGAGTTTCCTGTCTTTTCTTTCATTATTATTTCTGAGTAGTGATACACTCAGTCCAGAAATATTTGGATTTACTTCCTCAACTTTGCAACCTTTGTTACTTGTTTAATAATGTCCCAAAATGTCATTCATGGAGGTTTGAACTTCCCTCTTGTGGATGTGGATCCAACATTGATAGGAAAATTACAGACTGCTCCATCAACTGAAGATAGCCTCCTTACTTTACAGACCTAACATCGCAAAACATATGCTACAATTCACACCCTTTAAGCACTTTTTCTAAATGCAGAAGATGTTAGACAAAGTTACAGGAAGTTGTCTACACCCTGATTTCTCTATGATTTTGTTTTCTATCAGAAAATGAGTATCTATACCCCACATACTTAGGACTAAAAAAAAAAAAAAAAAATTTGTCTTGTTTCCTAAAAGAGTATTTTATGTCACTCCTTAATAAAAAACCATTATATTGTTCCTAACTTCACTAAATTAAGGACACCGAAATGTAAATTTTTTTACTTTTTTTACTCTTTAAAAGCAAGATATACCAAGCTGGTATTCTGGTCCTTTTTTCAATGTTAATCAATACCATCCAATTTTCAGAGGAGCCTCGGTGCTGCAATCTGCCACTCTCTTCTAATATGACCTTAGCCTAGTTTAATGGGCTTCCTGATTGACAATGTACATGATTTTACTATGAGGTTTCTGGCTTAAATTAATTCCATGTTAGTTGTGATTGAAAGTCATTACCATCTGATAGATGTTCTGTATTACTGTTCATGAAGAATGAGTTATTGGGCTTTATCTATCCACAGCAGCTGAAAATAAACAGGTGTCTCCATCATTAAACCAACAACAACAAATAGCATCCTTCTTGGTGTTTTAAGATGTGTAAAGCATCAAAACTCAGCTCTTGCCTCTTCCATTGAAGCAATACAGCTGTTATTTGATTACAATTGTTTTTTACCAAGTGCATATGTGGCTCCATGTCGATGATGACTCTCACTGTAAATGGCCTAAAAAATTCTAATATGCATTTCATTAGTCTAAACACTTACTAGGTTGAGTAAAAAAATTTACTTGGATTACTAGATCTGACAGAATTTCTGATGAAAAAAACATAGAGTTAAATGTTAATACTTGTTTAAGAAAGCTATATTTTAAAGACTCTTACAATTGGTTTCATCAGAATCAATTTTTTTTCATTTGCTGAAAAATTGTTACTATATTAAAAAAAATTATGGAGTAAAGAAAATTTAAATTTCTGTGTTCTAATATTCTGCAAAATGTGCATTTTTTAATTCAATTTCATTTTAAAAACATTTGTTTCCTACCTTTTCACAGGGTGTGTGGTTGAAACCAGACAGTGGTCATCTTCCTCTGTAACCTGACTGGTTCTAGTAAACACATACAGACCTAAAAATTTAAATTCACATTCTTATCCGCCATTGTCATCCAGGTTATTTACCATTGGTGGGCCATGAAGACACCCACAACAGAATCGTAGAATGACTTCGGTTGGAAGTGACATTAAAGACCATTTAATTCCACCCTCTGCCATTGGTGGGAGACCTTCTTCAAGACCAGGTTGCTCAAAGTCCCATCCAACTAGGAATCAAACACTTCCAAGGATGGGACATGCACAATTTTTCTGGACAACCTGTCCCAGTGCCTTATCACCCTCACAGTAAAGAATTTCTTCCTAATATCTAATCTAAATCACTACTCTGAAACTTGAGTACTTTCAAAATGAGATAAGCAGCTCTGAGCTTCTCAACTGTCACTGTAACCTTGAGAAAGGGAAAAAGACTGAAGCTGTACCAATGCATGGAATGGAACAATTCTTCATCTTCTATGCCTGTACTTTCTCAAAAGTTTGAATATGTCCACATCACATTTTTGTTAGGAGTCCACCCTACCATGGCTCTCTGTTCCCAAAGGGAGGAATGCTCTGAACAAACATACACACAGAGCTCCAATTTCACCTTGGTTTTTTTCTATATTGTACATTTGCAAGCGGACTTGAAGGATCAGTGTTCATTTACACTAATTTCTTAGAAATGTGACAGCCACCAACATAATACCATTTCCTGGTTACTTTCTCGTATATTAACTACTCTTCAGTATTTATTCACCATTTTCCCCCAAACTTATTACAACACTCTCCTAAATTTTTGACTAATTAACTGGGTTTTGTCCCTGTTTGTCATCTAGATGCTATCTCTCTTTAGATGTTCTCACTACTCAGTGAGGATGTTGTGATTGTAAAGCCACTGTCCTTCCAGCAGCAATGTCTGGGTGGCCAGGCATTGACTCATAAGATGCATCCAGCATTGCTCAAGATTTTCCATTAATTTCCCCACTGGGGCCAAACCCACCATCACTTGGGCTCTCCTGCCTTTCATACTAGATTCCTGGATTCTGTGCTTCCTGCTGATATCCTCTGAGTCTCCCTTCTCTCCATGGCCACATGGATGAGAGAAAACAGATTATACCAAGGGACGGAGAGGATTTCAACAGCCAGTTGAGATCTTATGTTTTTAATGAGCCTACAGGTTTGTTACAAAAATGTCAAGCAACATAACATTGATACTGTGTTTGAGAAATGGAGAAAAAAACTTTAAAAAAATTAAAAAACCAGGAACAGTTAAAGAGCTGATTTCTAATCTCCAAGATGGAAAACTGTGACTCCATATACAAACAGAGACAAGAAAAAATTTTGTAATAATCAGATTATGTTGTAAAAGTTATATTAAGTCATTGCCTTGAAAAAATAAAAAAATAAAAATATTTTAATGATAACTGAAAGGAAGAAAGTGTATAAATAGTAAAAAAATAATATTTTTACAATATTGTAATGACACTTCATATTTAATTAGGCATGAAAAGATAGTATGATTTATGAATGATAACACAGAATAATTTGGCTTTGTCTTTCCATCAAGAAGACGTTCTACAGAGAAAGGCTAAATTAAAAAATAAGTAAGTCATGTTTGGTAGATTAAATTATTGCACACAGCAATGCATTACATTAAAATACTTCACAATTTCTGTCATTCAAACTCCAGCTGTGCCTCTGTAATAAAATGGAGTGGTAAAATTGAAGACAGAGGAACATTTAATTAATATGCGTTTTTTAAACTGTGATACTGCATACCACGAAAGGCCATATAATATATTAAAAAGAAAAAAATGGAATAATCAACAAAACAACTAAAAATGTAGCAGAAAATCAAAAACTAGTATTATCCTAGCCTTCTGTCAACTGTTCTATGCAGTCACATTTCCTTCACCAATGTTATAAGGAACATAAACACTTAATTGAAAAGAACCATTTCACTTGGCTTCTAAAATTTTAGGAAAATTTGGTGCTTAAGCAAGAAACACTAGCATATCGACAGAATTAGTCACTTTAAGCTGTTTCTCTTGGGCCATTCTTCCTTATAGTTCAAGTGCTTCATTTATTATCATAAACTGCAAATCATGTGAAATATTATCCCCATTTTACAGGACAAGTAGGACTTAAGCAATAGATTAAAGACAAAAAATATATTATCTGGATATCAAGCTTTTCAGTATTCAGTACTGTTTCAGCCAAATTTCTCCAATTTTGGTAGTGTATGATAGGATTTCTTATATTAAAGCAAAGTTTTCACTGAATTTAACAGGATTTGTGACTGCACTAGGAATTGAATAATCACTATGCAAGAACTCTCAAGGCCTTCTCTGTTATTTTTTCTGCTCCTCCATTTAAGGATTTCACAAATAACTGCCAAGTTACTTTCACATTAAAGATATGAAAGTAAAGTTTTGGACTTTTAAGTTGGAGGTAAAAGAATTGTATTGCAGGTATGCTGATATATAGAGTTTATCTTTTCTTTTGAAATATAGTGACCTTGTTTCCCAATTAAAAAGGAAATAAAAGCTGTTTGTTTTTTGTTTGGGCATTTTTTTCTTAGGACTCTTTTCTACAAATATTTTTATTTCATAAAAAAATAGAAAATCAAACTGTAGTAATGCTATCACTGGAGTTACACAGTATGCTCTGGTGTGAATTTATCAAAGAAAATATATGTATTTTTTTTACAAAGTAATATATGTAAGAATTACAGGTAAGAATATTACCTATATGTAATAATTTATCCTAATGTTTAAAATAAGTCTTGTCATAATAAGGCAAAAAGATGTTAAAAAGGATTAAATAATGCAAATACAATGAAATGCAAAGCATATGTCTAAGGAGATGTATTTTTAGGGCTCACAAACAGATATTTTTGGGCCATCATGCTGCATTGCTTTTTGTCATGCTAAATTCAGATAGACAAAGTTAATAACCTTGATTTTACAATCTTGATACATATTATTTTACAATAATCTTGATTTACAATTACTTGTTTTCAATTGCAATAAACCCATGACATTCTGTAACAATTCCATTTGTATTGGTCACAAAGAAGCCCAACAAAGGTAAAAATGGTTAATTACATCCTATAAGAAATATGATAATATTCTCATTTTTGAGCAGTAGTTTTTTTAGATAATACTGTTTTTCATTAAAAAAAAATCCAAACTAAAACAATAATTACTTGGATATGTTTTGCTTGTCATCCATCTCTGCATCTCCATATAAATCCCCAAATGGTTATCTGAATTAGGGAAACTTTGCTAAGAAACCCCAGCTGTCTCCTGCCTGTTTGAGAACTACATACAACTGCACTCAGAAATCCCTTTCAAGGCAATGAGAGCTCTGCACATAATTTTAAAGGCATTATATAGTTTAAAGGTCACTTTTCTATAAGAAATAATATCATTCTAGGAGAGCTTAACAGAATGAACAGGGCTTTCAAGTGGACACAGCTTGAGCCACTATTCAGTAAATTCTAATAGTCAATATTTCTGACTGACTGTGGGGTGTCTTTTGTTATTTTCAGTGCCACAGTTTGAATTAATCATATTGAACCCTGGATTCTTTAAATGTCTTGAAAGGAGAAATAAGCACCACTTACATGTAATCTTTTATGGCAACAACACTCCTTGTCTTAATTTCCTTGTGTCAGCTTTTCCACTCCTTTTATAATTACACAATTAAGAATCTAATAAATATATTAAGAATATATAAATATATATTATAAGAATATATAATAATATATTAAGAATAAATAAATATATTTATTTAACTTTTTCTTGAGGAAGTAAAAATGTAAGAGAAAATGTTTTTGAATATTTAGAACACCATTTTACTGAGAACTCTCTGCACACCTTGAACTTACCTGGTAAGGCACTGAATAAAAACTCTTCCAATGAATCTCATTCAAAGCTTTTATGATATTTTCTATTGTTTACTGTAAAGTACGAAATTTAGTATCTTGAAGAAATAAAGTCATCTAACCTCTTCTAATTTTGTTTGTACCATAATACACCATCTGTACTGCAGTGCAGCCAAGCATACTGACCACATGGTCAGTGAACACTATTTTTCCTTTGTTGTAGAAACAAACAACAATTTTTTGCTTAGCTACTGCTCATTAGGAGCCAAAATGTCCGTTTAGTCTTTAAAATTCACCTGCCATTTGTGAACCAATATATCAACTTGACAAAAGTATAGAGGTCATATAGGTAAAAACATGTAGAGACAGTTATTCATGTCTTCGTAGTAGTTTGTTGGGTGAATTTGGGGAAAAGGTTACTGTGGAAGAACATGTAGATGGGCTGTTTCCTTATGAATAAGGATTTCTTTGTTTTAGGATCTAGCTCTCAAGGACTACTAGGACAAGCAAATAAAACATATTTGCCAAATATCTCACGAATCAAAAATATGCCAGCATTTGTATCAGAGACTGTCATCCTAAAGAGTGAAAAATATATTACTTTTTAAAAGACCAGCAATGGATATCATGAATTATATCTTTCTTCTTGCCTTTAATCCTTTGAGATTTTAATATACAAATTTTCCTTTTCCTCTTTTTTTTTTTCAAATCAGACCCAGATATGACAGTCAATTTACCTGCCAACCTCTATGAAATAGAAGTAAATAGTAACTCACCCATCATTCAAAAAATTGAACCACATTCCAGATTTTTTTTGTAAGAATGGCTATCTGACTTTTTGATGGATTAAAATATACTGAATCACATTAATGCTATTCAGGTTCTGTATTAGAGTTTTGCATGCAGAAGTCATTGGAGATTCTTTTGAAATATGTATCCCAGCACTAACTCAATAAAACAAACAAGTAGCTGCATTACTGCATGAAAACAAAAACTTATCTACCGACTCACAAGCAATCTCTTTATACTGGTCTCTGGCCCAGTCAGTAAAAAATAATTTTGAAGGATGTTAATATATTTTTTAGAAATAACACCTAACAAGAAGCACATACAAATTAAGTGAAACAGCTCACAACAATTTATATAAGCTTATAAATTTTAAGAACCCCATTACCACTTCTTCTGTCTTTTTTATTTATCACACACACACCAAAATAAAAACAAATCCTCTTTCAGCAAGTTATTAAATTGGATGTTTTTGAAGAGCCTTAAATAGCAATACATTTCATTTGTATCTTCATACAGGAAGAATTTTTCAGACAGAGACTCTGACAGTAGGACACTGTTAAAACTGTACCTCCAGTGGGCAGGGAATTGAATGATGGATAAGGCAAAATTAACCTGAATTCCATTTTATATCCATGTGTAGTCATGCCTTTGATTCTTAAGCAGAGGGGCAGGTATCAACCTCTTCATTTCCATGACCAGTGACAAGACTTGAGGAAACAGCTTGAAGCTGAGAGGGGAGGTTTACGCTGGAGATCAAGAAAAGGTTTTTCACCCAGAGGGTGATTGAGCACTGGAACAGACTCCCCAGAGAAGTGGTCACAGCACCAAGCCTGTCTGAGTTCAAGAAACGTCTTGACAGGTTCTCAGGCACACATGGTGAGATTCTTGGTGATGCTCCTGCACAGGGCCAGGAGTTGGACTCTGATTCTGATGAGTACCTTCCAACTCAGCATATTCTGTTGCTATGATTCTATTCTACTTCCTGATTAGCACACTCTCATCTCTACTCTACACAACATTTCTTTTACATGAAAATTTGTGTGAATGGCATGGCTTATGGTAGGCATACAGATCTTGCTATTAAGGCAGAATGTGTGCAAACTGAACCCAGAAAAATGACGTCAGTAGTGGCCTGAGTTTCACTATGGACAGAACAATATAGAACCTGGACAATTGTTAAGACTCTATTTAGAAAGCAAGAAATCAATAACCACTTTCCTTTTTTTGGTCCAGGTTTAAAATTTTAGGTTTTCTTTTATCACTTAATCATCTCCAATACTACAGAAAATATTATTCATATAAAGTGTATGAATATATATATCTATATATATATATTCAAAAAGGTTTTCAACATACCCACTTTTCCTAAGTAAGCATCCTTTCAATGATGATCAATTTGGCCTCATTAAGGTCAGAGTAACTGCACTACAAGGATGAACAGCAGTCAATGGTCAGGCTAAGTTAAGTAGTGTAGGATGAGAGAGACCTGTTTAAAATCAAGGAAACAATGTCAGCTCCCAGAAGTCAAACCTGTTTGAGTGAGCATTCTTGCTCCTGTCACCTTGCATTTTTCCTCTGCACTATCTAGCTTATAGTGTCTTTCTCTTTCTTTCTTTGATAGATATGTGTATATGCACTGGCCATTCACTGTTATTTCACTCTAATCTGCCCTAAAGGTCTTTGTTAAAAAGAACCTCAGTTACCCTGCCTTCAGGGGGTAGGTGTATAAATTACAAAGGCTTGTAAACAAATAGTGATGTGCTCCTAGCACTAGGAGTGAAGGCAAAATGCATTCCAATTCATTCCTTAAAAAAACGATATCCTGCATGTAGATCATAAGCTAACATGTTAAAACAAACAAACAAACAACAAAACAAAACAAAGACAAAAACCAAAAACAAAAAACCAAAAACAAACAAACAAACAAAACCAAAACAAAACAAAAAACCAAAACCAAAAACAAAAACCAAGAAGCTAACTGTCAAATGTGGGAAGACAGAGATAGTACTAAAGGCAATCCTGCCTCCGATACATTGCAGCTCTGTTAATTACCAAAGAGTGGGAACAGCCTTGTCCTCACAGCTGGGTGTGATTAAAGAGTGAGTTGGTAAAGAGTCAGTTGGAGTCTGTTGGGTGGGGTGTGAGGGACAGGTAAGCAAAGCAACTGTACGAGGGACAGACAGGTTTAGGTGGCCGTGCCAGGGACAGGAAGCAGTGAGCTGGAACTGCAGTAGGAAGAGAGAAGGAAAGAGCCGGAGCTGCCCATAGGATTGCTACATAGAAAAGGTATGAAAGACTTCTAGCTAACGTGGTGCTGATCCTTGAAGCCCCTTGAAGTTTTTATTGAAGCACTCTGAATGCATGGCTGTCTTAACAAGGACATATGTATTTTCCACTTTGTGAGTAAAATAAGAATCATTAGGAAAAGATCTCAAGGCTCTGCCAATATGTACTAGTCCATTAAAGTCTTTTCTTATAAAATCTTGTATAAATATATCAGTTTGCACTAAGAGACCTCATTTCTTGCTAATGATACCATCTAATTATTTCTCCAGAAATCTCTCTAGACTCGTATATTACTCGTGCAGACTTTGTAGCTTTATACTCATTGCAGCAAAATACTAAATTCTTTTCTGTAGTCAGGACAGCTATGTGCTTGTGGTGGGTTGACCTCAGCTGATAGCTGAGCTCCTATCCTGTCATTGGTTATGCCACTCCCATGGGATGAGGGAGAGAAATAAGGAAATTATTCACTGCTTAATATCAGCAGGCACATGCTCAATCTATTCCAGGAAACCAGCACGTTGGAATGGGAAAAATTACTTGGTAAGACAAGCAGTACAACCATGAAAATACCACCTTCCTCGTCTTCCATGAGCTCTTATACTTGAACACAATGCCATGTGAAATGGAATATCCCTTTGACCTTGCATATCAGTTCTTGTTCTCCCTCCCAAAGTCTTGCCTACTTGCTGGGGAAGGTGGGGACAAGTCACCCCAGCCAAGTACAAGACAGTGGGAGGCACACTGAGGAAGCCTCAGCCCTGGGCATGAGGCACGTGCCTGGGCACAGCCTGAGGATAGGCTCAGCATGAGCAAAGGAGTCCAGATCAGCAGGGCCCATGGCCAGACAGGGCAGGGCTGTTGGGCTGGAGTCCATACCTGCTACAGCTTCACTGGGCCCAGCAGCAGCAGCTGGTACCCCCAAGGGCTGATGTGGGGTCCCAGGTGAGGGCAGTGGGGGGAGGCACTGATCAGGGACACTGTCCTAGCACTGCTCTTGAGACCCTGACAAAACTTTTCTGTGTGGGCAATTTCAGTCTTTCACCAATTATTTCAGTTACAATCTGAAGAACATATCTTTTTACTTTATAACCATAATGTGCTGCCTTGTGTCTAAGCTGCCTTTTCTTTTGTCACAGGGCTGCCATAAAGGTCTGAATTTGAAATCAGTATAATTCTGGAAATACATATGATATTAGGTATTTTATGTTCTATATTCTGCTTTACCTACATCTTTTATGTTGCACCTGCTTTACCTACATCTTTCATGTTGCATCTGGTGTGTGTGATGGGTTGATGCTGCCTGGCTGCCAAATTCCCTCTCAGCCACTCTCTCACGCTCCATTCTCATGAGGGCAGGGGAGAAAATGAGATGAAAAAGCTCATGAGTTCATGTAAAGACACAGAGTTCCCTTGCCAGCTACTGTCATGGGCAAACAAGATTTGACTTGGGGTCTTCCCACATGCCTGAGAGGAATCTCTGCTCTAGTGCTACAGCTTCACTGGGCCCAATTTCCTCTTTCACCTTGGTGTTGCCTCCTTTTTTTTTTTTTTTCCTCATTCTTTTTTGCTTCTGTTGTCCCTCCACTATCTAGCATTTTTTGCCTGTTTTCTATTATTGTGTTTTCCTGAAGCCACTACACCCTCACCTGTGGGCTCAGCTGTGTCCTGTGGTGGGTGAGTTGACTTGAAGCATCTGTCCCCAGCACGGGGCAGCCCCAGGCCCCACTGCCATCATCTTGCTACACCCTCCACACCGGCTAGAGTTTCATTTAACTTTCTATCAAAGACTTATTAAGTTTAGATTGTAAGGATATTGTTTGAAAGAATATTAAACCAAATAGTTTCCACTGAATTAAAGAATGAAAAGATGATAAATAAAGAAAAAAGAAAATCTATTACCTTTTCTGGATACTAACACTATTCTTTTCATTCTCATATTCATCACTTTTTTTGCCTCAGTGTCTCAAAAAGCATCACAGAAATACAAAGGGAAATCAGCCTAACTCATACCTGTAGTATGCACATACAGAATAATACCTAACAGAAGCTTAAAGAATAGACAAGAAGGAATCAAAACTATGAGCCAATGCAAAAGAATTTAAAAACAGATTCCCAAATAAGCAAGGTCAATAAATTGTCAACAAAAATAAATACATATTCTTTCCTATAAAATGTCTTTTGCTTCTCTAAATTGAAAAAAAAAAAAAAATTCTCTTGCTGTACTCTGCATATTTTTTTATCTTTCTAAGCCTGAAGACAATACATTTCTATCCTCTTGTGTCATATAGGAGTTTTGCTGTTCCCAAATACTGGGTAACATCCTACTACTTGTAAGTCAGTGGGAATGCTGTTACCTCTCATTCATAAAATCTATTTCTATCCTGTAACCATCTAGGTGCCTAATGCTTGGTGACATCTTTCAATATATTTTCTTCTTTACATAACTGTGACATCACCACTAAGAAAGGCAGTTGTGCTGTAGTCCGTCTTGTGTACTTGCAGGGTTTCACAATGCATTCTGTGATGGTTTTAGTAGGAAAACAAACAAAAAATCTAATTATTTGGGGGTCTAAACATTGTGAGAAAGGCCTTTGAATTATTTTAATTTGATAAATTCTGAATTTTGAAAAAAAACTCATTCATTGAAGACCAATAAAAGAGGGGATTTTAAATCTCCTAGCTATATATGCAGCAGCAGGAAATAAAATACATTGAAGTTTAATAATATCTAATAATAACCCACTTTAGATCACATTTGCCACTCAGGTAAGACTGACAAAATATTGCAAAATTATTATTTTGCTGTTTTTCAAATAATTTTATAAATACTCCTCTTGGGAACTTCTTATGGAGAAAGAAAAAAAAAATACTCAGACCTAGAAATTCTGGATATGATGAAAGATAGAGAGGAAGAGGACATATTCCTCTCCACAACAGAAGAAACTTCCTCTTAAGCTAAATATACTAAGATGATAAAAAAATATTCTATCAAAAGGAGCAGTTTAAAGGCATAAATACGTATTTCCAAACTAGAAGAGATTATTTTCTGCAAAAGTAATTTTTCCTATAGCTATAATACCAACTTCAAGAAATTATTAGAACCTGCATTTATAGATTTTTAATTTAAAAGATAGTATAAACAGACAATATATAAATATATTTTAATAGCTTTTGAATCATATTAACACTCAGTTGTTAGCAGCTAGAGCAAGAGAACTAAAAAGAAGAGGTATCCAATTGTATATGTCAGTGTTATATATGGGAGAACACAGTATACCTCCATTTTCTGGTGTGTGTCAGAAAGGAAAGGCAAAGATGCGTTGTCTCTCACTCCTGCAAACACATACGAAAGGCAACCCATTTTGTCACATAAAATGGCCTAGAAACAACTAATTTGAGCAGCCTATGCAATTTGCATAAATTGGGATCACAGATGCAAGATATTTAGTTTCATCCAGGACTGTGTGGCTGTTTCAAACTCAAAACACAATGATACTATCAAATTACAACAACAATTATGAATTATTCTGTTGATGTAAATTAACACTTGAGAATAAAATCCTTGCAAGTACCAGATGCAACCAACAGAGAAAACAAACATAATCATATTTAGGTTGAGCACTAAATTTAGATTTGTCCATAAAAATACTGTGATCTGTTGCTAGCAAGAGTCCACATCTGTGCCTCGGAGTTTACGCTTTAATTTGTGCAAACCACAAGAATGACTTTTGCTTTTCAGTTCTGTTTTTTTATAACGAATGGTACTTCGACTTCATAAGAAAAAAAAACCATGAAATTTTCAGAAATATATTGGACATAATATATGTAAGAAAATATGGAAAACAAAGTAGCTATTCTATAGTTGCACTGGAATACTGATCCCTGTTGCAGAATAGCCTTTTACTCTGTCAAGCATTGATCACTCTACGTGGAGTCATTTTCTGTGAAGATGATGTGATAGTAAAGAAAGGAGGTGATACAGGACTCTGAAAGACATGGAGCCCATATATCTTGTTTCTTGCAAATTGGCTATTTAATAATGGAGATTCTTAACTGAGAAGTGCTGCTTTGTGAAACCACTTTGATTTATTTTGTATTGCTGCAAAACCAAAGCAGATATGACACTGGCTGAATAGGTAGTACACAGATTTATATCTGACACGTCAGCTTTACTCTAGAGATTTAGGATTATACTTTCTCACAGCCTAGAGATTTCTCACTGTCCTTACGCAGAGTCCATATGTATTTGGTTTTTATTGTAGCAAAGTTTTTATGTATTGTAGCAAAGTTTGATAGTAGCGTGTGCTGTGCAGGTCTCTTCCATGAGAAGACACAGGAAAGCAATGGAAGCTGTCCCTCTGCAGCCCATGGAGGTCCATGGTGGAGCTGATAGCCACCTGCATCCCAGGGGGAAGCTCACACTGGAGAAGAAGGATGTTCCCAAAGGAAGGTTCGATCTTGTGAAGAGCCTGCAAAGGAGCAGACTCTGGGCAGATCCTGTGGCACTATGGAGAAGAGACCAAGCTGGAGCAGTTCACAAGGAGCCACAGCCTGTAGCAGGGACTGACACTGGAGAAGTCCATGAAAGACTGTATCGCATGGGTGAAACCCTACAATTTACTGGAACAGTGTGAGGAGAAAGAAGTAGCGGAGATAATATGTTAATATGTTATCCCCCATTCCTCCTCTACACATGCCACTCAGATGGGAGTAGGTAGAGAAATCAGAAGGGAAGTTGAGCATGGGGAATATGAAGGGGTGGGAGAAAGATGTTTTCAGTATTTGGGTTTATTTCTTCTTTATTCTATTTGGATTAATTGGAAATATGATAAATTAATTTCCCTAAGCTGAGTCTTATTTTCTTGTGACAGTATGTGTTCTTTGTCTTTATGCACAAGCTTTTCATCATATTTTTTCGTCTCTTCTGTGGAGAAGAGGCAATGATAGAGTGAATTGGTGGGTACCTGGAGGCCAGTGAAGTCAACACACTACACCACAATAACTCAAAAGTTTTGTTGTTCTTATTATTACTACATTCTGCCTCCCTTTTGTACTTCTTAATAAGATTTTTATAAAAAAATTAAGAATATGTTTACTCACAACTAATTTTCTCAGCTAAGATGACAATAGATGTAAGGGCTTCAGTTATTGCAAAAGATTGTTGTGCATGTAAAAAGAGATCGTAATACAATCTTCAGTTTGGCTAAAAAGTGAGCTAAGAAAGGCTAGAAAGCTGAACAATCTATATGTACTGTTCTTTTTCACCTCATATTTACAGTTATCATTTCTTTCACTTAATATGATTTGACTGAAAAAGCAAGGATGAAGATATCCATGTATCTAAGAGAACTACAGAATGGATGTAATTTTAGATATTGTTTTGCATGTGGATTACAAATAACAGAACTGTGTTTTCAAGAGTTCAGAATCCATAAATTAGGTATAATTAAAAAATAATTCTTAGAATCACCATTTAAGTAATTGAGATGCAAATGATTTACAAAAGTGTCCAGTACATAGAGATGTCATTTTGTCAATTTGTCCATGTTCCAAAGCCCCTTCTAAAAACAAGAAGCAGCAATAATGGTCTTTTAAGCCAAACTGATCTGTGCAGCCACAGATTCTATGGTTTCTGCCTTATACTTGCTCCTGAAAATAAAGCAGATTGTTCTGGAGCCAATAAAACATTGTTTCTAAAGATTTGTAGTGGTTATATGACTTGTTTCAGGAAATTATCTAAACGGCAAAGGACCACAAACATGTGGAAAGCCCAAGACAAACAATATATATATTATATGTATATTAGGTATTTAAAAAAAAACCTACAAAAAAGACATAGAGGCCTGGAATAGCAGGAATTAAATCTAGGGACGCTATTCACGCAAAACAGTTTTGGCTTCTTTTTCCTAGTCCCAACACATTTGCCTTGTCAAAGACTTAAATCTGCTATCTTTCTATCTCTGATGAAATTCTTTTTCTATTACTAGCAGATTCTATACAGCCTTGGTGTCAGAGACTAAAATATAGTTTATGGCTTAAACATTTTTGTTAAAGACTTTTGCCTGTTATAGCAGAACTGTGATACAAAAGTTGTACAGAATACCACCACACCTGAACAGGCCTTCAGAGTGAGGCCCTATGCAGCTCCCTGATTAATGTAAGATAAAACTCAGGGCTCCCTGATTAATATAAGATAGAACTGGGGACATTCAAAAGTTTAGCACCCTCAGGGAGGAGATGACAGCCCCATGGCTATCAGCTGCCAGCAGGCACAGACCCCCCACCAAAGGGTGAGAGGAGAATGCTTTCAGTGTGTGTTGGAAAAGCCGCAGGTCAGAGGCAGTGGTCGCCCACCCTCCCTGTGCAGAGGAGGCCAGCTGGGGTCCCTTCACCCGGGAAAAGCTCACCCACAGCAGAGGGGTGTCATGGCCCAGCAAAGGGTGCCCAAAGGGGACCCCAGACCCTGCACCAGAGATGATGTAGTAGAGCCTCAGTGTTGCAAGGGCCCCCTGCAAGGGAGGATCTGGGCATTCCCACCTTCCCAAACCAAGAAATAACCCATGGAATTCTCCACTCTCCAGCATGTGGCTGCGTGACAGTGGAAGCAGGGGATCCTCACCAGCAAGATGGAGGGAAGGAACGAGACCTGGTTAGGACTGCCAAAGGGGTCTTTCTCTCTCTCCCATTCTCCAACCCCCATACACTCCTTCCTTCCTTTTTTCTGATTTCTTCCTTTCTACCTTTCTTTCTAACTTCTTACTTCTTCTTTCTTCTGTTTTTTGTTCTTTCATTCTTACACATTTCTTACTTCTTTCTCTCTGTCTCTTTCTTTCTCCCTTCCTTCCTTTCCTTCTAACTTCTTAGTACTTACATCTTGGTACCTATTTCCTTCGTTCTTTCATTCTTACATATTTTTTACATCTTTCTTTCTCTCTCTCTCTTTCTTCCTTCTTATTTAGTCTTTCTTTCTTCTTTCTTTCTTATTTTTAAATTTGTTCTATTTTTTCTTTTCTTCATTCTTTCTTACTTCTTCTTTCTTTCCTTCTTCCTTCCTTCTTCTTTCACCTTTCTTTTTGCTCTAATACTTTCTTAAGTACTTCCTACTTCTTTCTTCTTGCTTCTATCTTTTGTTCTTTCATCTTTTTAATTTTTTTTGTTCTATTTTCTTGCCACTTTCTTTCTTCTATCTTCTTCCTTTGTTTCTTTCATAATTCTTACTTCTTTTTTCTTTCTTACATCTTACATACTTATAACTGGTTACTTCTTTCTTACACACTTCTTACTTGTTACTTCTTCCTTTCTTCCTTCTAACATCTTACTGGTTTCTCCTTTCTTTCTTCTTACTTCTTCCTTTCTTCCTTCTTACATACTTCTTACTGGTCTTTCTCACATACTTTACTTCTTTCTTCTTACTTCTTCCTTTCTCACATACTTTACTTCTTACTTCTTCCTCATATACTTCTTACTTTTTACTTCTTTCTTTCTTCCTTCTTTCTCACATATTTCTAATGTTTCTTTCTTTCTCTCCTTCTTTCTTTCATACTTCTTACCTGTTCCTTCTTATTTTTTTCTTCCTTCCTTTCATACTTCTTTCTTTCTTTCTCACATACTTCTTACTTGTTATTTCTTCCTTTCTTTCTTTTTTTATATAGTTCTTACTGCTTTCTTCTTTCTTTCCCACACGCTTCTTACTGGTTGCTTCCTTCTTTCTCTTTCTCTCCCACACGCTTCTTACTGGTTGCTTCTTTCTTTCTCATTCTCTCCCACATGCTTTTTACTGGTTGCTTCTTTCTTTCTCACATGCTTCTTCTCACTGGTTGCTTCTTTTCCTCTCTTTCTTTCTCACATACTTCTTACTGGTTGCTTCTTTTATTCTCTGTTGTGGTGCCCCGTGTCACTCAGCTTGGCCAGCCCTGGCACCACGGCAGCACCGGGGCTCTTGTCAGCCAGGAGCAGGGATGCAGCGAAGGTGGTAGAGACAAAAGGAGGGACTCCAGTGAGGTGAAACAAACTGAGTTTATTGGACCAGAAGTCCGTACCTCAGGGCTCTGCCTCAGAGGAGACCCAGAGCACCTAAGGGACCCGGCTTTTAAGGGAGGGTGCTGCAGAGGGATGGGGACAGCAAGGGACCAATAAGGAGCAGTCAGGGAGTGGCTCAAAACATAACATACAGATGGGACAACAAATTATAGGAGAAGGGGAGGGGGAAACCTGAATCCTGCCCAATCACTTGATGCCTCTCCTGGAACCTTCTGGATGCAGGGAGAAGCCCCAGAGTGGACAGGACCAGCACATTTTTGTGCTATTTGTGAGTGGTTTGCTAGTCCCATTCATAAGTGGATCCACAGAGTCCTTGCACATGTGCTGTCCACTTACATAGGTAGAGAAGTGGTGGGTTGTTTTTTGTTTTTGTTGGTGTTTTGTTTTTTTTTTTTTTTTTTTGTTTTTTTTTTTGTTTTTNTTTTTTTTTGTTTTGTTTTTTGTTTTTGTTCATTGCTGTTATAAGTTTGAGCTCCTGCTGAGGTTTTGGCCTCTTAATGTCACCTGTGAATGCTCAATCACTACATCTATACACCCCACTTGGAATCTTTCCATAATTATTTCTTGGTTTTGTTTTGTTTTGCTTTATTTTGGTAGGGTTTGCAGTTGCTTTGTTTTTACGGTTTTGGTTTGGTGTTGTGATAGCCACTTGGACTCAGAGTGCTTCTTTAAAAACTTCAGAGACCTTCAAGGATCAGCACCATGTTATCTAGAAGTCTTTCATAATTTTTTTAAGTAGCAATCCTATGGGCTGCACCACACAGCTCTGGCTCTTTCTCTCATTCTTTTCTCTTCCTGCTGCTGTTCCAGCTCCCTGCTTCCTGTCCCTCGTACAGAGGCTTACCTTATCTGTCTTTAACATAACCTCCTGTCCCTTCCTCCTCACAGCACAGCCAGCAGACTCCAACTGACTCTATACCAACTCACTCACTCTTTGATCACACCCAGTTGTGAGGGCAAGGCTGTTCCCACTCTTTGGTAATTAACAGAGCTGCAATGTATCAGAGGCAGGAATACTTAGTACTATCTCTGTTTTCCCACAACTATCTCTGTCTTCCCACAGTTTGGGTTGGGTTTTTTGGTTGATTTGGTTTTGCTTTTCTTTTGTTGTTGCTGTTTGCTTATTTGGTTTAGTTTTTAAATTCTTTTAGTAGTTCTAACTAAGCTGGTCTTAATGTTACGCTTGTTCCTTGTCTGGCTGAGTGAGTGGACAGATCCTTTAAAAAAGATGTTTCTGAAATTCTCCCAGTATTCCTTAGCTCATTTGCTCTTCATGAAAGACTCTCAGGGGTCACTCTCTGAAGAAGTTCTGTTTAAAGACCATTTTCCTTATGGTCTTTAAAACTCTGTGATCTCGTGATCAGTGCAAGCAAGACTGCCATTGATGGTCATGTTTTAAAACAACTCTTCTTTATATTTAGGTCCAGAAGAGCACCATTCCTAGTTGACGTATTCAACAACTGAATAAGGAAGCTGTACTTGATTCACTTCAGAAATCTCCTGAATTGCTTATGTGCCACTGAATTGTTTTCCCTGCAAATAAAAGTATAGTAACAGTATAACTGGAGTCCTTCATGGGAACCAGAGTTTGCAGACCTAAGGCTTTCTTTGAATTGAGGAAGGTTTTGCCCATCAATCCTTCTTTACTGTGTGGTCTGTACAGAGATATCAGATCACTACCTCAAGGTATCTGTTGATGGTGATTTTCTGATCTTGACCTACGCCACTTGACAGACCTGGCCTATTTTTCCTATCTAGCAGCAATGTGCCTATGAAAAAGTTATAGAGGAAAGGAGTGGAGTTTCTGGAACTGTTTAGATCCTTACCACCCACATCATGGATGGGGCTAAGGTAATACTTTGTGGAATGTTTTATGTTGATTGAATGCTGCTCTAAAACTTTTGCCAAAGTTCTCTGATTTTCTAAAGTTGCTGGTAATTTTTTTTGTTGTTGTTTTGACCTCTTGAGAATATCTTGTTAGTATTTCTCCCACGTGTCTAGCTCAGATTATATGATAAACTTTAAGCCCTTTTAAGTGTCTCATTGAGCAAGGGGGCCTTACAGTGGGGGCAAGGGGAAAGCTCAGGCGGGTTTAATTTTCTCACTGTGTTTCAAACCAGCATATCTTTCACTGGTCTTTTACAAAGAAAAGACCTCTTCTATCCTCTGTGTTTCCCAAGTGGAGTAATGCAAAAGAAGGGACTAACTTAGCCTCAGAACCTAACTTTCAGGTAGGTACATTTAGTTGAAAATAATCACATGTTCTCTTTCCAGTCTGTAAAATAGAAATGGTTACTCTGGTATACTAAGACAATAAAAATTAAAGACATCCAATATCTGAAAAGACTTTGAGTATTTTTAACTGCTTTCACCTGTATGGTAATATCTTGGTTTAAACACTTGTTGGGTTACCCAGGACAAGTGAAAAATAGGAGGTAGGCCATAGATACAGCTGGACCTTAGGTACTGGTCTATTTTAGAATAGAAATATGAAAATATGAAAGATGAAAAACTATGTTGTTGTGTTATCATATTTACTTCCATTTTATCTACCTGCTTCTTTAGAGATTGCTCATGAAAAGGTCACAAAGAGGCTCAGATAATAACTATTCCCTATGTCATTATATGTGGAAAGGTATTATACCACTTCAGTGAACAGATGTCCAGTTGTACTACTGTCTCATTTACAGATTACTTTATACAACATTCTTATTTCATTTTAGGTTAATTAAAAGTTTTGTTTTCACCATTCTGATGAAAATTTTCATTTTATATACCAGCAGAAAAAAAAGTATGCATAAAAAAAGGAATGAAAATTACCCCACCTTTTTTGTAAGAGCTCCCATTTAAGTAGAACTTTGACAACATGGAAGTTTCTTTATATTTCCCGTGTTTCTTATATGGTTTGAATTAAAGTATTACCCTCCCACGCTTGATAATAATTTGAAATCATGCTAATCTCTGACACAGCAGGTTTTTGATAGCTCTGTAAAACCTTAATATTATTGCTTCAGGCAAGGGTGACAGATGTAATCGCCTTCTATAATTCATGTTTAATACCTGAGTGATGGAGAGGAATCATATTGTGTCCTTGATCCCAAATCCTCAGCCATGCTGTATCACCCACCCCTAGAAAATACTTGTGAAAATTGCTAAATGTATTCCAAATTTAATAATCTTAAGGAGATATTTCTATCAGTGTAAAAACTGATCCAGTGCAAAGGAATAATTTGTAAAGACAAATATGTATTTTACAGGATCTTTTAAATTCTCCTGAACTCTCTTCTGCAGTGTCAATATCCCAGAGAGATTTCTGTTACCCACATTTCACCTGTCCAGAATACTGATAAAAATTAGGAAGTAGTTTGACACATGAAAGACAATATCTTCATCCTCTAGTTCTTATAATCTGCTTACCTTTTGAAGAGTATCTTTAAATACTAAATCTAGGGAAAGTCATATTTTTGTTGTTGTTGTTTGTTATAGCATTTTTTAAAAATGAACAGTTGTTGTGAAAAGACACATATTTTCATAGTGCTATTAAAATTAAATGTACAAACATATTTATAAAATCTAAATTTTATATTTGCAATGAATGCATGAGATATTTAAGAAAGAAAAAAATATTGCAAGTGTCTGAAGGACCTGTATAAATAGAAAAAATGTTTATACAGGAACATCCAGACAGTCCTGTGTTCTGGCTAGATTCTAAAATGGTTACACATGACTGGTGTCTGTGCATCAGCTTGCAGAGCTGAGCCTGGAAAAACTAAGCTCACAAAGTATATAAATTTCTGTATCATCTGTGTCATCAGACACATTTTTGGTTTCCCTTATTAGATAATGATCAGCTCTATTAGGCACTTAGACATACCCTAATCTTTTCAAACAACTCCATACTGCTATTATCTTAAGAAAGAAATGCAGCAAGTGTAATTTCCATGTCTGTGAAAATGTTCTGTCACTTATTCCATTGCAGTTAATTTTGATCTGAAATGACAGAATTTCTACATTGTTGTTATTGTAGGTCCCAAGGAATATAGAGATGACATTAACAAGAGAATTATTCCTGGTAGAGAGTGGTATGATCTGTCAGAAAAACACCTTTTTTTTAAAACAGCACCTGAATTATAAATTCATTGATCTTTGGCGTAATATTCGTGGTAAGTATAACTATCTGCTTGCCTTATTCTTGTGTGTTCCCTCTTATTAACACCAGGATGCATAGTTCAACAGACCTTTTAGGTGACCTATTTTAAGGCCCTGAGCAACCAAATAAAAAATTTGAGCAGTGAGGTATGACTGTAGAAAACAACAACAAAAACCTCTACAAAAATACTCAAAAAACAACAACAAAGAAGAATTAATTTCTTCTATATAGTCAGAAAAAATAAACTATGATGAAATATTTTGCTTTCAAGCCAAACAAAACATTTCCAATTAATTTTGTTGTAAAAGAAGGTGACCATCTGGACAAGTTTTTAGAATATTTGTAGGTAAGAACAAAAAAATATTATATTCCAAGCAAGGGCTAGTATGAAATTTAGCCAACTCTGTGACATTTCCCATGAACAAAATAGTGCAGCTTGTATATATGTTACATATATGTATACTATTTTTAATCACTACTACTACCTGTTTATAGAATAAAAGTACTTCTTATTTTCAGGTTTAAGGAAAAAATGAAGCCAGGCTAATGATAAGAAAGAGAAGATACCGGCATGATTTAATATGGAAGAGGAGATGGAACCAATGCTTCACTCAAATACAGGTGCATCAGGATTTGTATTTAAACAGAGATTTGCTCCCCAGGATTTTTTTTTTTTTTTTCCATATAGTCATTCCAGGCAAAACTTCAGAACTTTCAGAGAGAAATCTCTTCTTACTCTTGAGTGAAAAATGAATTTCTATAATTGGCTGAATTTGGTTTACTCTTGTTTTAAGAGGAAAAAAAAAAAACAACCAACTAAATTTTTAAACCAGCTTAAGATGTTTGTAACACAACCAAACTAAGAATAAATATCAGCTATTAAATAGAATTATGAATAAGAAATTTTGCATGTTTTATGCAGACCTAATGTTAAATCCTAACCGTGGTAAATGTTTATTTTTCTGAGGCGATTTGGGTTTTTATAGTTCATCCTATGGCAGTGGTATTGAATCTTGTTAATGAAATGGATGATAGCTTTTCTTGGGTTTGTTTTCTTCTGTCCAAAGCATAAGTTTATAAAATAAATATTTATAAGCAAAATCACATTATGACCAAGTCCTAGACTTGTTTAAAATTCATACTTATATTAGTATTTAATGCAAATCCACTATGGATGGATCAATATAATAACAATTTTTTTTTTTTTTCTTAATTTGTTTTTTGTCAAAGGTAACAGCAGAAGAGAGCTTCATGGTTCCCATTAGCAATAAATGAATTTTGTATTCCTCTGCTTTCTAGATCATCATAAAATATCTGATTTTACAAGGAAAGGAGCATTAAATATTGACTTCAAATAGCAGCAATTAAAGGGTAAAATGAAGTACTTTGATCATAAAAATAGGGACAGAACTTACAGTTAAAAGGTGAAGATTCTCTTTATTGTCTTTTATTTCCCCTATATTCTCTACAATTCAAATTTTGTTGTAAGACAGATTCTATAATTACCTTAAAAAATACACACTGTTTTGCAGATTGAGGTGGAAAGAGATATGTGAAGTAGATATTGACCTTCCTATAAAGGAAATACTACTTTATCTAATCTTTCTAAACTCAAACACTAATCTAATTCATCAGACTAGGGCTCCATTTATTTTTTTTTTAAGTTCTAGTTTTAAATTGCAGCATAGGATGATCTGAGATTTTTTTTTTTCTCTTATTATATTACCCATCATATATACCAGAGGTAAACAACTTGTACTCCTGACCCATAAGTGTTTGTTAGGTCATGTAAGGGAGGCTTTCTGTTTAGGAGGACAGCACACATCTAGCAGGAGTGTCTTTGATACATGGTAGTTTTTTGCATTGTGTTGCCACATGAGTATTTTATGCATAGTTCAGAAGGTCTAGAGTAGTAGATATCCCACACTTTTGCAATTCCACATTATTGTTTGGAATTCCTTTATATACAGGAAAGAAAAAAAAAAGCAGCCTTCAGTCTATTCTAGGAATGTTATGACAGAGAGATGTAGAGTAATGATTTCTTCAGCAGCTTAGAAATACAAACCATTTATTAACCAAACTCTTAACAACTTTTTTATAATTTAAAAAATAGCCTGGCTTTTCTTTAAGATCTAGAATTACTCTCATATAAAGAAAAATCTAAGCAACATTGGCTTGTTCAAAGCTTCTTTCAAAGAAGAAGTGCTGGCCCTGTACATATCTGAAAACATGATGAAATTATAAAGACAGTAAGATAAAAAGTATACTATAAAATTTTGTATTAAACCTTAAATACTTTCATGTATGANACTTTCATGTATGAATTATGATGTAATTAGATTCCTGAAAGCACCTCTATAAAAGCTTGTCAAGATATTTTTATGGGTTGAAATTGCTATTTAAATATTTAATATTAAAAAATATCTCTTTAATGAAGAAATTTATGTTAATTTGCTTAGTGAAGAGAGATTTTAGCTTCAAGTATTTAATGAGTGATTAAAACAAAAAGGTTGGTTGTTATTGTATGCAAAAAAGGTCGTGTAATGGAAAAAAAATATTCTCCAGGAAATGTCAAATGACTGAGTTGTAATGTCCCAGAGAAATATATGAGATCTGGTTTTTTTGTTTTGTTTTGGTTTTTTTTGTTGTTGTTGTTTGTTTGTTTGTCTGTTTGTTTGTTTTGTTTTGTTTTTGGATTGGTTGGTTTTGTTTTCTTTTGACTTCTTCAGGATTTTAGAACTTTCAAAATCTTTTCAAAGTCCAGACACTTCACATACTAGCTTACATGATGTTCTTAGCATTTCAGAATTTTAGTGTTTACACTTCTGTTTGAAAAGTAATCCTCAGTTGTTCTGTCTGGGGTTTTTTGTGGTTTCTTATTTGTATGCTTAGTGTCTGGAAAAAAGTAAGAAACAAGATTTTGAAAAAAATTTTCAACATCATCTGTTTGTTAAACTAATTTACAAAAAACTAATTAACTTTTTTGTTAGCAATGGATAACATACTTCAGTTTTCAAAATATATCAAATGTTTTAGAGATTTGCATGTATATTTAATACAAGTGACAGCCTGCACTTTACTGCCTAAATAGTTTCTAATGCTGTGAAAAGATAAAAAAATATCTCTGTTTGTTGCTTTAAAAAAATAGTTATCTATTTGGTAAGGTATTTGTTCTCTTTGTTCTCTTTGTTCTCTTTGTTCTCTTTGTAAAAGGCTGCCAAGATGATTGGTGAACATTCAGACTAATATGAAGATATATATTTAAAGACAGAATGGTAATGCATGTATTAAATTTAGGAAAACTGCATATTTATCTATAAAATTTTTACATATCCAAGAATCACAAGTGATCTGCAGGTTTGCATGTTTAATTCTACATTATAACACACTTTTTTGCACAGCTCAATATCTCTTTTTCATTTTTGAACACAAAAAACTTTCTTTATGATGCTTCTTTTATAGAGAGAATTTAAAAACAAATATTTTAAATAATGTATTGGAATATTTTCCTAACTCTGTAGTCTCACATTTGAGTAGGTTTTTTTACATAGAAAACTTAATAATTTCCAGACCATTAAATTTTATTAGTATTTAGTTTTGTCAGAAAAGGTATTATTTTTCTGGGCACTAAATATGTTTAACAGTAGTTCCCATTTTTGAATTTCCAAAGTTCTTAATATTTACCTTACTCTATTTTCCTTCACCAGGAATATGGTTTGGTTCTGCAATTAAAAAACTAAAAGTTAAACAAAATTTACCCTAATAGATAATAAGACAAAAAGATAACAAGAATAGAATATGTCATGTCATCACTTCAGAAAACTTTTTATATTACAGGATGCTCATAAAAAAATATAACTGTGTGTTAAGTATTTTATATGGAAAACACCTCCCTATAGTCCTTGAAATTGTAATTTAGAAAGCTTAAAATCCCTTGGGGTAAAGATTTTAAATATTTATCAATGTAGTCCTTATACAATCTTATTAATCCTCCAAGACTACTGGTCCAGGATTTAAAAAATGAAATTACCTCTCCTATGGCAAGTGAAAACATTAATTTATACATTGCAACTTGATTTGTCAACTGGTATGTGTTTCTACTTTGTGCCTGATTTCTATACCTGTATTCTGAAGATAATCATAACTCCTATTGTATACTCAACTGCTAGCATTACTCTCAGAATTTACAAAGAGATTTTTATCAAGGGTTGTAGAACACTACAATGGTGCTGTTTAAAAGATGAGTGTATGTTGAATGTAGCATCCTGTCATTCCTATGCTTTTTGAAAATTGTCATCTAGAAAGCAGCAGATTGTGAGTGAAATGTGTAAGAGATACTTAGATACTTACTCATACATTAGATACTTACTCATAGTTACAGAACTCTCACTGGACTGGTTGCCTTTGTGCTTTGTACTGAGACATTGTGCCAGTAAAGAACAAAGCATTACAGGAGGTATAACTTCCATGGCTCTTAGTGTGTTTGACTCACTAGGGAGGAAGAATGTCTATTCCATACCAGAAAAAAGATTAATCCAATATAGCAGCACCCAGGGATGTAATTTTTATGGGTAACACCTTGGGGAACTTACATCTCTGACAATCAGCAGACATTTTTGAGACTATGTCCTCAACAGAGAGAGCTGGTAACATTCCCTGATATCAAAATGTATGAAAGTTGAGATTAGCATTGACATTTAGAAAGCTTGCTGAATCAATGGAAACATTTTGACCCTAGTCTTCATCCTTCTTTAGTATCTTATTTCTTTTGACCAAAACTATAAATTAAGAATTCGGCTATCAAGAAGAGATGTTTCTACTGTGATTTTTCTTTCTAGGAGAAAATAAGTTGTCTTGAAAATTAGTAATATTGCAAACACGAAAGAACTAACCTTTCTGAAATTTGCACAAACATAATGAGTGCAGCGCTATTCTCATTTATTTCTCATAAAGTTCTATTATAGTAAATGGATTGATACTGAATAATACCTCACAGAATTAAGCTCATTGATTCAGAACTAAAGGTCTAAGTGACAGTAGTCTTCCTTTGTATGGTAGATTACTTCAGATTTTTCTACAGCTAATAAGTGAAAAAAATTACCGTATTTTTAAAAACATCATTAAATTGTATACATAAATTTTATATGTCTGAGGTACCAAAAAGTGGCAAAAGAAAATTCAATACTTCACAAATACACAAAAAATTATTTTACTTGTTGCTTAACCATAATTTATAGCCTAATACTCAAAACCAAAAATGGCAGCTCAATCATTGCCCACAAAAAAGAAAATTACTCTTAGATATGCATTATGATTATGACTATTGTACAAATATTCTAAAAATTATAAGGGACAGCCACTGTGTCAATATCTGAATTTTTTTTATCTCCTTTCAATTTAGATTCCTAGATTCCTAGTTTAAATTTTTTTCCTAAACTTAAACAATTTTTTTTTTTAAGCACATCAAATGGAAGTTGCGTCTTCTGAAACAAAGCAGGATCAACCTCCTCTTCTGATCTAATATGCTGAACATTTTTGCAGTCAGTGCATTCACTCTTGATGTGAAATGGAATTTCAACTGCCTTTGCAGTATGATTGGGCTCAAATTCCCAGATATCACATGCCATAGTGTATCTGAGCAAGCCATTTATTATTTGGTGGTTTTCCATTCTATATGCCCTACAATGAACAGCCTGTGTAGAAGCATTTACACATCACCCTCATTCAGGTGCACTCATCCCCAGGTTAGACATTTAAATTTGTAGTTTTGCTGTCCCATCAAACATGAAGTTTCCATTTTTGACAGTCAAAGTAGCTTCGAGAAGAAATTTACTAACAATATTCCTAAAGTTTCCAATCTAGCATATCAATTTATAGCTAAACTATTTAAGGAAAAAAGTCTTAGAATCTTTCCCACATGGGATTTAAACCAAATTCATCAATTTATTACATCATTTAAACATAAGCAGTAAAGCCAGCACTACAAGTTTCCACTTTTCTTTATTTTTTAAGTCTTGCCAACTAATTTGTCTTCCATCATTTGATATTCTCTTAAAATGTAATGACATTTTCCCTACACAAAAAAAAAAAACCTTGATCTCAAAGCACTGCTAAACTTTTTATACTGCCAATAATAATAGGAAACTTTGTTCAAAAATAAATTTTATCTATTTGGAGTAGATACTGGTGGGAAATGAGGCATTGTAACCGTTTAGACACTTCTAATAACTTTTGAGGAATGGGGCAACAATTTTAATTTCGAAGTTTCATTTCATGTTCCTTAATTATGTTTTCAGAGCTGATACTTTAAAGTTTCAGTGTTTACCATTCAATGTAAATCAAATCTTGTCTAAATAAATTGTAGTTATGTGTCAGTTGAAAGCAGTCTAGCATCTCATCATTACCAGCACTTTAGTCTGTGCAGAGCTCCACTGAAGTAAGTGGGGATACAGGAGAAGAGACTACTTATACTGGCTAATATGTAAATTTAGGGACTTTATGTGACAACTGAAGTTTAAATTAAAGTAAGTATTGAGACCAAAATAAATCTGATTTATTTACAATAGTCAGAAACAGTGACAAAGCTTAGCCACAAGGAATTATTTTGGATAAACTGGGTAGGATTCAGACTGCGATATAATCCTCAAAGCCAGAGGCATACCACATCTATCTCTGAGGTAAGAAAATGATGATAAGGAGCAACCAGCAAGATGGCAGGGATAGGAGTATATGTGAAAGAGATTAAGAACCAAGATTTAGGAATATAAGAAGAGTATCTTAAATCAAAATGTCATGGACATCTGGTGAGAGGTCATTACTGCATTTCCAGCTGTGGTTATTCATTCAGCAGCACCTTATTATCAATATGAAATTCAGTATTGTGTTTGCTTTAGCTGACAATGGCAATATTGCATTACAGAAAAGAACTACAAGATAATTTTTCACTTAGAGAATCAAGGAAAAAACATTATGACTTCTAAATTGTTGTTAGTACCAAAAGCATAAACATCAGAGCACATACATTATTCTGAATAGTTGTCTACAGAATGATTGATGAAAGACATTTAGAGGGTTGCAATTTTCACTGTAATCTGGGTCTTCAGCAAGTGAAGTTCAAATTGAGTTAGAAATGAGCAGTAATTTAGAAGAAGGAGCTGGCCTGATCTATCATTTGATTGAAACAGTGATGCATAGATATGTTTTTCTCCTGATTCCTCTATCATTACCAACTTTTCTAATGAGTTGTGTGCCTAAATCATTCGGCCAAAATTAGGCCAGCCATAGCCCTTCAGTATATGGAAGGGATTAAAAGGGAGTCTCATCAATTAATACCTGGAGAAGACAGTGTATACATAAGAGTTATGAATATGTAAAGCTTTTGGTTTCAGCTATTAAACTAATACCTCAAATCCCAAACTGCAGCAAAACAAAACCAAAACCAACCAAAACAAAACAAACATAAACTAACAAAACAAAAAACATCCAACCAACCAAAATTAAAAAAACAAACCAAACCAACCAAGTCAACAGGAAAAAGACCCAACAAACAACAAAACCACTGAAATCAACATATTTCTCCTTTTTTCTCATCAAAATAAAAAGCTGAATATTTTTCTATTCATTCATGATACTCTGAATATGATCCAAAAATATAATGCACTTTTTTTTATAATTTGCAAAAATCATAGAATCTTAGAATCATTGCAATTGGAAAAGACCTTCAAAATCTTAAAGTCTACCCTTTGACTGAACATCACTTTGTCAACTAAACCGTAACACAAAGTGACATGTCCAGTCATTTCTAAACATTTCCAGGGATGGTGACACCACCACTTCCCTGGGTAGCCCATCCCAATGCCTAACCATCCTACCATGGAAGAAATTCTTCCTGATATCAAACCTGAACCTCCTCTAGAGCAGCTTGAGGCCATTTCCTTGTCCAGGAGAAGACACTGACCTTGCTACAACCTCCTTTCGGGTACTTGAGCAATAAGGTCTCCCCTGAACCCTCTTTTCTTCAGGCTAAACAGCCCCATCTCCTTCAGCTGCTTTTCATAAATCTTACTCTCGAGACCTTTCTCCAGCTTTATTGACTTTCTCTGGACTTGCTCCAGCACCACAATGTCCTTCTTGGTGAAGGGCTCAGAACTGGACACAGGACTCAAAGTGCCAACTCCCCAGTGACAAGAACAGAGAGACAATCAGTTCCCTAGTTCTGCTGGCCACACCATTGCTGATGCAGGTCAGGATGTCATTTGCCTTCTTGGCCACCTGGGCACTCATTGGATCATGTTCACCTGCTGTTGACCAGCACTCACAGGTCCTTTTCCACCAGGCTCTTTTCTAGGCACTCTGTCCCCAGCCTGCAGCACTGCAGGCGATTGCTGTGACCCAGGTGCTGGACCTGGCACTTGGTCTTGTTGAACCTCAAACTGTTGGCCCCAGCCCATCCATCCAGCCTGTCCAGATCCCTGTGCACAGCCTCCCTACCCTTCAGCAGGTCAACACTCTTACCCAATTTAGTGTCACCAACAAAGTTTCTGAGTGTGCACTAAATCCCTNTATACAGGGGAGTGGACCCAAGACTTCTGCCAATCCAGGACAGAGGCCTTGGAGGTTTCTGGACTATATCAAATTCAGTGATGGACAGAGGAAGGAAAAAGGGAGGGGGGCATCTTCAGAAGGATGGGTATACCTCATCCCGGAAAGGGGCCAATGAGAGTCTGTCTCTAGGCAAAACCTAGAGATGACATTGAGACTGTTATCTACTTGAGATAAGAAAGCATTCCAATACCAAGGGGCCCATCTAGGGAAAGTTAAAACTCACACTATTCTAATAATATGTTTTAAACTAAATTTTGCAACCCCACAGATCCCCACTTGGAAATAAAGACACTGACTGTAGCTCTCCGGACACAGCCTTCCAACCAGATCTGAAGCTCAACAGTGTTATCACCTCTTTCTCCAAGGATACCACTGGTAGCTATGTTGTCAAGTAAGATTTCCTAGACTTCCAGGAAATCCAGCAGTGGGTGGTTCCTAGTAACATAATCCAGTATCTGCAGTAGGAAATAGTCTTCATTCAAGAAACCTGATGGAAGACTTGTGCACTGCTGTTTTTTTTAATTGCAATCACTTACGAGGACCAAGATTTCATGTCTAGTTTGACTGGCACCAAATCACTAAGTCTGATGTTTTCACAGAAGCATCATAAACTAAAATTTGAATCAGAATGACAGTGGTCAGTCAGAGACCATCACTTCGTATGTGAAGCAAGGGTTTTACTTACCCATCTTACTTACTTACTTATATTTATCTATTTTTAATTTCATCTAATAGTTTGGAATTTCTTTGTTGGTTTTGGTGGGGGTGGTGATTTTACTTCTTCACCCTTCCACTTTTGTAAAATGATTTTGCGGTTCTTTTCAACATAGCCTTGGATACATTTTTTAAAATAAGCTTGTACGAATAGCTGACTGTGTCCCTGTTTGGTCCCTTTTCCGGAGCATTTATAAATTAGGTAAACAGAAAAAGGTTGCCTTGCTTGGAATCCTGATAAATGACTGATGTTTTCCCTTTTTAGCAGAATTTTTTTTTTTTTTTTTAACAAAGCTTTCTATTTGTCCCACTGAATAAGAAAAAGGTACATGTATGTGTTCATCTTTACTTGCAGAACTACTTCTTAGTATCAAGCAATGCATAGCAGAGAATTAAAGAGCAAATATTCGTTTCATGTAACAGAATTTTCAAGAAACCAAATAAGTTGTGTTTTACCAAGTTCATAAAAATCCATGCTATTGTAGGTTTATGACAATAAAACCAGTCTTACTCTAAAGTAATTAGATGAAACCTGTATATAAAACACATCTAGCTGTATTCATCAAATTCAAAACAAATAATCTGTATTTCATACTGAATGTTGCTCCCTTTCTATTTTTCCATTATGAAGAATGGTATTCATTTCCCAAATAATTAGAATGCATAAAAATTCTGAAGTGTAGAATCAAATTTTACTTTCTCAGTATGAATTGCAATTAAATAAGCAACTGAGACCAGATTACAGCTTAGTGCAAAAAACCCCAAATTTTAAAAAGGGAATGAAATAGTTTCGCACAGAATGTATTTACCAAGGAATTCTGAATGCCACAATGAATCAGCAAAAAATCAGATTTTTTCATCTCAGAAATACTCAATTAATGAAGAAAATATATTTTAAAAATAACATATTCAATGATTGACAGAAAAAAAAATCCCCTAAGACTATTTTTAAATGGTTTTAGTGAGCTTCATTTCCTATGTGAATCAGGACACTTAGCAGATGCATTATCTGCTTAAACTCTACTGAATTTCTGCAAATGTAAGGGTGTTTTTATGACTATGCTACCATCAATGAAGTAAGAATGTATTGCTCTGCATTACACACACTGTAATTTTGGTACAATAAATTCTACAGGGATTTGCTTTGCCACAGCAGTACCGCCACCAACAGAAGAGTATGAAAGGATAGGAAATGGAAAATAACCACTGAGATTTCATAAAATATGAAGTTATTTGGGTTTTTTTAACTGTTTAAGGTATAAATAATATTATTGCTTAAAATATATAAAAAAACAAAAACAAAAACAAAACAAAACAAAACAATTAGCTGTTCTATCATTTATTTGCTTTATAATCCCATTATAACAATAAATTATCATGCTTCATAGTCAGTTTGTTGTGATCTTAATAAGGACCAGTATTGCAGTGGGCACTGAGTACAAGATGCTAATTACATTTATATATGTTTAATTTGGACAGAATATATCAGAATTGTACCAATAAATGCTGTAATCTATCTAAATTCTGTAACTCTTGAAATAAGCTGGAAAACATGATATAAGAGAGAAACGGAATGGCCTTTTATCTTAGCCACAGATAATTGACTTGATTAATCTGTGATTAGAAAAGTTTGATGTCAGGAGCTTAAAGTTTAGTATGCCAATGTTTTAAGATGTGATTTTTTTTCACATTTACATTTGATACAGACCTTTATATTCCTCTTTTATACAAAAAAAGATAAGGTAAGAGAAATTAGATCAATAACTTTGTTTTAATCTATGTATTTCATTTTACCCAAAGGGATATTTAAACTCCGTTTTAAAGTATGTATTAAAACAGCCCCACAAGCACTACTATGAATAAGAGTTTGCCAGAATATATGTAAACTGAATCTGCAATAATTCAGGCAAAACATAACTCTCTACTCTGAAAATGCCTGAGCAAGACCTAAATGTAAATGCTGAACAGGAGTATAATGAGCTAATATTATATTCAGTGCTTTTGTCTTCTCACGTGCACATGCCTGTGTATACACAATGCTCAGCTACACAGTCTTAGAGGTGCTTGTAAAGGTCTGATACAAGAGAATGTTCCCTTTTGATTTTTTTTTCTTTATAGATGGATGTAAATCTAAATAGACTTTTCCATCACTTTTAAGGTTTACGACACTCAGTGGTTTACCCACCAATATTGAAGAAGAACTCTTTTTGATTGTGGCAGCAACATTGCTGAATCTTGTTTAATGCAGCACTTATACTTTTCCAGTATACCCTTGGACTTATCTGGCAGGGTCAATTTTCCTGCATTTCCTTACGTCAGTGCTAGTAAGGCAATGAATACTGCTACTACAGTTATACAAATGACACAAAAATAGCTATCTTTTTACAATACTGCATCTCTTCTGGCACTTCCTCTTCCTTGTTGCCAAAGGGAAATTTCCTATGTTGCCATATACCTGCAAATGGAAGAGTTACTAGGTATATCAAATGTGTCTTAGAGTTGGATACTTTCTGTAAGGATTCTTTTTTCTTGAGAAATCTTGATCAAATATTGACTTTGGGGTATATATGTAATACATATCATCAACTCTTCTGAGAAGTGATACAGAGAAATAGTAGTCCCTGAAGTACTTTCTCTCTGTAGATCTTAGAGATATTAAATTTTGTCTATTTTTCTGTGGTTGCTGTTCTTTTAAGTTGGTAATTGTATTTTAAAAAGCCCTAAGAAATATTTTAAATCTGGGTTTGGAAGAAGTGGGTTATGGGCTTTCCCTACTCCTCCAATATTTTTATCTATTCTCCAAGTCCTGTGTTCTTTGACACACTACAATTGTCTCCCATCTGGGAGAAATCTGGAATACGTTGCTCATTTTTCTGTAATCTGAAATATCTACATTAAATTTGTTCTGAGTTATTAAAATACATGTTTTGCCTTATCATCTGTTTTTATTTTCATTTTAGTAAATGTACATGCATTAAACTCACAGGAAAGCAGTTATTGTTAATTGTCTTGCATTGTCTTTTGACTTTTCTGCTCTGTGTTCCACCATTTGCCATGACATAAGGCTTTGGTTGTTTAGTCATTCAGAGGAAAACTCTGTAATCTCTTTGGCAATGGACTGACAATAAATTATATCACATGTTGCACTATGGTTAACAGTGGCCATAAAAGAAAAGATTAACACCATTGGGCACAATGGTTTCTGTGCTTGACATTTGTCATACAGAATGCCAAGAACACTTTTTCAGTTCCACTTATGGACTTATTAATGATAATCAAAAAATCCAGTATATATGACTGATTTACAGTTCAATCCTCTTCCTAATGTCTTTAAAAGGACCAGATTGACTTCCATAAGTTTTCTATTGGCAATGAAATTATATTTGTCTTAATAGTATAGTAATTATTGCAGAAATACAATTCAATCTGTTCAAATCTCATATGTCAGGAGGGGGATATCCAGTGGGTGATTTAGGCTGATAATAAAGATTACAGAATTATCATTTGCAGAAAATTGTTCAGTTCACTAGTCATAAATTAATGTTATATAGGTCTATTCCAAAAGACCTTGACTAAAAAAGAAGCTATTAACAAGATTTTTTTAATAGGTGATCTATGAATTTTCTAAGTTTGTTTGTTTGTTAATTCATTTGTTTTGTTGTTGGGAGTTTTATTTAAAACTTGCAAAATAGGGAAATATTTTTCTGGAATGGCCTTTTTTTCAGAGGGTTGTTGATAAAAGCAGCAGCAATATTTGTTTCTGGCAGGGGGCACCACACCCAGTAGCATCCCATCTGTGTTTCTCTAAAAATTATTTAGGTGCAAAGAAGTAAAAAATAGTATTTTAATAATAGCATAAACCAATACAACTATATGGACTAGAGGAGACTACTAGTGCTTATCTGGTCTAACTCCACAATGAGAGCAGGATCTGCTTAGGTCAGACTGCCTGGGACTTCGTCCAACTGTGTTTTGAGGCAAACAGCTAAAGGATTTATCTAAAACCTTTACCTTCATATATTCCTAATTTAATAGTTACAATTATATCTATGAAACTCAATCTTCTTCTCAGTTTTCTTTTTTTTCTCTTTCAAAATTCCTAATTCCTTTATAGCTTGAACCTGTCAACAGACTTCAATTAACTTCACATCTTCAACCGGATTTCATGGTAATCTGTGAAATTAATTTTTTCACCGTGTCACGAGCCTGTCTGATCCTTATTTTCATACTGAGTAATTAATATCCTCTTCTGAAGGAGATGTATAAGAAGAGAACTATGAAGCCAGCAGAAATTAGTATGCTGTATCTACTGCTTCAGGATTAAAAGCAAGTTCCCTAAGAGTGGACAGAGTTTCTCTGCATAAAGCAAACATGACATAATGACCACTGGTATTTATATCCATGTTGCAGGCACACTGATCATAAAAATATTTTTCCAGAGCTAATTTTAGCCTTTCAGCTGGTAGTGCATGTGTATTATCAGGCTGTCCTTCCCATCCTGCAGCCTGCACAGATCTTTGTATCCCTAATATCAGACCCCTATTCAAGTGATGAAAAGACAGATCTGATTAGGGTAGGGATTTTATGGGCCAAAGGGACCACACCTGATAGGCAAGGATAATAGATACTTATTGGTCTTGTTAACATTTTCATATTTGAAAAGTCCTATTTGTCTCAAACAGGAAAAACCTCAGTAACAAAATGGGATGAAATGTTGCACAAAATAATTGTTGCATCCTCCATCCTCTTTGCCAGGGGAGTGAGGTCTCTGTGCTGGGTTCTCTCCCTATCCAGCCTCCATCCCCACCATCCCCATGAGCACAAAGGGGATGTGTGAGGCAAACATCCAAAGGCACTATGCTTTGCAGACAGTGTCTGTGTCTGGGGATGTCAGCGGCTCCCCAGCTGGGCCAGCCCAGAGGTGAAGCTGGAACAAAGGAGGCAGTAGTCACTGACACAGGCTTTAAACCAGTGACACCCTGCTCAGGGTTGGCAGCACACAAAACCAAACCCTGATAAGGGCAGACATCTTATTTACAGACATACATTTTTACAGACTCCACCATCTGTCCTGATTATCAGGACTCATTGCAAGTGAAGAGGCAGATTTCTTCTGGCTGCATGTTTCATTGTGAGACAGCAGCCCAGGGATGATAGTCTTGACCATAGAATAAGGGGAGTGAATATAGATTACTTCAGCATCCACTCTTCCCTCCACATTACTGTACTCTTTAAGAAGGAAGCACGCTGTAAGAAGTCAGTAAGAAAACATTAAGAAGCTTTTGCCATGTCCCCACTGAATACACTTCAGATAAGGTACTTTAGCAGTCAGTTAACGAGGGCTTTGGGAAAAAGGAACTGTGAAATGTGTTTTTCCCATTCAGACAAGGATACTTAATGGTCAAGCTTTTTTTTCTACATTTATATCCACAAGGGTATTGTCCAACAACAGAGTTTCTCCTGCTTTGTTCCAAAGAGTGAGTTACATTCATTCAGCAGTCTTTATAAAATGCTGCCTTTACTTTGAAGTGTTTTACCATCCTTGAAAGGATCTAAGTGTCAATACAAATGCAAGGTCACTGAGGAGGCACAAGAGGTTTTCTGTTGAGCAACGTCAAGATTGTTCTGCACTTCACATTGTCAACCTTGGTAGGTGTAACAATATAAATAATAAAACTTTTTTATGCTGCACATAAAAAGTTGGAAGATACAGGACACTGAATGTATTGGAATAAGGAGTGAGGGGAGCAATTAGAGAGGATGGTAAAGTAGCAAAGGAATTAAATTAATTTTTTTGCATCCATCTTTGCTATCTAGGGCTACAGGGAAATCACTCTTCCAAGGGCACTTTTCATGGGAAATTATACTGTAGCTTTAACAAAATGATAGCCTCCAAGGAGGAAGTTATAGAGCAACTTAAAAAATTAGGTGTAGTAAATCACTAAAACAAGATAATATTCATTTGAGGGTTGTGAAAGAAATTAAGTGTGAAATAGAGAAGTTACTGGCAAAGATATGCAGTGTATCATTAAAAAAATTAACTAATCCACAGGCTAAAAAGTAATTTTGATGGTTCTTGGCTTCAGAAAAACCTACACTTTTTATAGTTTTTATATCATAATGGCTAGGGGAACCTCTGAGTAGTGTAAGTACTTGGGGCTGAAAGTAATCTTCTACTAAAGAAGTTCTTCACCGCATGCTGTACACCGCATAGAGTTTAAATTCATCATGCTGTAGAGATACTGAAAATATAATCCCAATATCAAAAGTTGCCCAATAAAAATAATTCTATTGAAGGTTTCTGACTGAAGGTGTAAAACTCAGTATTGGAACACACCAAATTTGCAAAATTACAATGTCATCCTCTATATCATTCAAAAGCATTTATCTTTGGGTGTAAGACAGAAATAATGACAAAACACAGAAAAATAAAACAAAATAAAAAGGTTTTTAATTTAAACTGTTAGTTAAAAAATCAGAACGACTGATCCACAATTAAAGCTCAATAGAAATGAAGCATCTTTTGGTAAATCAGGTTATTTTCTGAAAAAAATGCTGTTATATAGTCTTTGAAATATAGAAGAAAATTAGGTTGTATTTTCTGTATGGTTTTAGCACATATATGTTTGGGGTTTTTACTTTAGTCTCCAAATCCACTAGAATTTGCCCTTTTAATTCAACAGTTTAAGAGATTATTATGAAAATTGTTCCAGGGCTGGAAAAGATTTAAACTTCCTCTTCTGCCATCCACTTCTGTAGATTTGAATCCTGCCTTTGTAAAAGGTTATCCTATTAAATCATCAGTATGACACCAAAAGCCTATGCTAAAATAAATGAACTGAGACACTGTTTTTTGATTTTTTTTTTCTCCACAGGATCTCCTTGTTTAAAATAAAAATTCAAATAAGAATGCATTGTTAAGAGCCACCTAAATTGTGGCTGTTAGTCTCAAACTGAGTTCCACTATTGATCTTTCCAATAAATGTATTTACCTTTGGAGTGTTTTACAAAGGAAAATGCACTGCAGCTTCTCTTTAGTTTCTAAAATATGCCTAGGTCTACACTGCTATTTCCATTATTTTGACTGTTTTTTTAAGACTAGATAATAAAATAGAACATCAAAAAGCACCAAACCAGAGGCCCACATACAACGCATGGCTTGTCAATTGCAATTAAAAACCACCCTTTCCAAATAATCACTAGAGCAATGGAAGCAGACTAAAATTCCCCAGCCAAACAAATAGAAATCTAACAAAAAACCTGCCAAAATTCACAGAGCAGAAGTGGTGCCACTTAAGAATGTTAAGAGATATTAGGAGCATGGCTGTCTTTTCCAGCTGCTCTGATCCAGGTATCCATCCTGCCTGGCCACACAGCCCAGGACAATGCCCTGGGGATCTGAGCATGCTGAGGAATGCAGCTGTTTCTTCCCTGTGTGCAGGTTCAATCAGTAGTGAAGATGTGCATGTGTCCCAGAGGCATATACACAGAGGACACTGACATGGCTGGCCACACAGATTACCACAAGCAAGGTATTGTTTTAAACAATACCTAAATGCATAAAAACAGACAGCCTTTTCCTTTTGTTGGGCTGGCAGAGACAGAAGTGTACACAAAACACTCCTGGTTCACAAAGACATACACTGATGGATGCCTTGAGCACAGGATCTGTGTCCATCTGGCGCTCCTGCCCAGATCTTAGACCCTCCTACTTGTCCTATGTGTCTCTTACTCATTGGTCAGTCCATTTCTGTGCTCTCTAGCAAAGAGAATTCTCCAGTCTCCCTGAGCATACCAGCACAGACTATTGCCAGCTCTCCTGCCTGACCAGAATCAAGGTTGATGTTCCACAAAGTGATGCCTTTAGTTTCTTGCTAGCCCATTAATTAGTGTAATTGGCAGAGCTTGTTTCCTGTTTTTTTCTCCATGTTTGTTTTGGAATATCTGTGTGCTGCCTTTGATATTGTCTCCCACATAATTCTCCAGGAGAAGCTGGCAGCCCACAGCTTGGACATGTGCACTCTTTCACTGGTTTAAAAACTGGCTGGATGGCCAGGCCCAGAGCGGGATGGTGAATGGTGCTGCATCCAGTTGGCAGCCAGTCACTAGTGGGGTTCCACAGGGCTCAGCAATGGGGCCAGTCCTGTTTGATGTCTTTATTGATGATCTGAGGAGATAAAGTGCAGCCTCAGTTAAGTTTGTGGATCCGGACAGGCTGGATCAATAAGCAGAGGTCAACAATATGAGGTTCAACAAGACCAAGTTCTGGGTCCTGCATTTGGATCACAACAACTTCAGGCAGCACTAAAGGTTGGGGACAGTGTGGCTGGAAAGGGCTCCAACAGAAAAAGACCTGGGAGTGCTGGTCAACGGCCTGCTGAACATAAACCAGTGTGTGCCCAGGTGACCACAAGGTCAGTGCCACCCTGGATTGTATCAAAAATAGCATTTCTAGCAGAACCAGGGCAGTGATTTTGCCTCTGTACTCAGCACATGTGAGATGTGACCAATCCTGTGTCCAGACCTGGGCCCCTCACTTCAAGAAAGACATTGAGGTCTGAAGTGAGTGCAGATAAACGGAGTGGATAAATTGTGGAATGATCTCAAGCTGAACTGTCAAGATAAGAAATTTTAGGTAAAAATGTTTTGGCAAACAATCAATCAATAGGGACACATGATATTCATCTAGGACTTGTAGAGAAGCTCACATATGAAATTGCTGAAAGATTGACTATGATTTGTAACTCTCTGGCTAAATCAGTCTCAGGAATGTAAGCTGAAAATTTAAACTGACACCAGTTTATAGAAAGGCCTCTAGCAATGATTTTAGGAAATGTAGTTTAATAAATCTCACTCTACTGCAAGCAAGATAATAGATGCCATAATAAAGAGCAGTATCAGTACATGCATAGATACACATGATATAATGAGAAGATCCATACAGCTTTGGTGAAGAAAAGTCATGCTTCACCAACCTATCAATGTTCTTAAAGAAGTAAATGGTAATATTGTTCAAAGAATATTTAATAATTAAAAGAATAAAAGAAACAAATTCATCTCATTAAAAAGGATTCATAACAATAAGGAAAAAATATTGAATAGGTTCATAGCTGGTTAAAGAGGAACATAGAGGACTGAATAGACAAATTGTTGTGCAGTGATGAAAAATTATGATTTTTTTCATGAATGATTTGAAAATTGTGTAGAAAATACAAAGTTTGCAACTGGCACAAAACTGTTCATTGTAAAAAAACTAAAGGTAGCTGTGAAGAGTTGTAGGATGATTTCATGACAGCTGAAAAACTGGATAATAAAATGTCCGATTATATTTAGAATTGGCATAAGGACATTTATATGAGGAAAAAACAATTCCAATTATACATACATGATGAACTGAAAATGTGCTAAATTGTGCTAAATATCTTAGCAACATTCCTATATGATTTCTTCAATCCATTACGAATAGGTCTCTCAGAGTCAAAAGTAACAAATTGTCCAAAAAAGGAAGCAGAATTCCAGAAATTACTACAAAAGGAATAGGAATTACAGCTTAATGTGTCATTATATCACTGAGTGGTTTGATGCCATGGTACTCGACATCTTTTGTATGAAGTATCATTTGTGCTATGGCCTCTCAGAAAGGATATAATAGAAATAGAAGGGATAAGGAGAAAAATACATGGATTGTGACAAAATAGACTATAGCCCGGTCAATGCATTTTCTGCTCTTAGTTGGGGGTGCCCCAGCCATGCACTGACCCAGCAGTGCAAAGGCCCAGCCTCCCCATGGCCTGATCAGGTCGCTGGTTTAAGCCCTGTGCTGGGGCCAGTGGCTGCTGCCTGCTCTGCTCCAGCTTCGGCTCTGGGATGGCCCTGCTGGAGAGGGGGTGACATCCCCCACCTGTCACTGCCTGACAAACCATGGCCCTCTGTGTGCATGGGGCTGGAAGCACCTGTGAGCCATTGCCAGACTGCAGCAGGGAGAAGAAATGGGCCTGTCTTGGTCTCTTTGTGAGGGTGTGACAGTCAAGCCTAGTTGTGCACAAGACTTCTACCAGCAACTCATTCACTTGCCCTTCTCAGCAGAACCGTTTGAGAGGATAAGATGGAAGAGCTCATGGGCCAAGATAAAAACAGGGACATTACTTGTCAGTTACCATAACAGATAATGTAGACTCATATTGGCAAAAAAAATGCAATGTGTGGCATATTAAAAGTATGAGTATAATGCTATAATGCATCATGTTCTTCTGAAATGAAAACCGAGTTATATAAACATATTTGGGTAGGCTGTTTCATTCAGAAAAATAAGTTATTTTCATTTGGATGCAGGTTCATTTAGTGTTTACTCTGTGATTCAGCTTCTCTACCAGAAAACGAGGTGGTGCCAGTCTTACCTAAATAAGCACATTATTTTTAATAAAATATATTTTTATATATCCACGTATATATGGAAATTATGTTTTTTCTAGAACTAAAGAGCATGCAGCATCAGTCCTGTGAATTATATGTGTTAGGTTCCAATAGAAAAAAAAAAAAAAAGGAAATACAAATCACTATAAACTTATAGAAATGGAAGTCCTGTTAGGTTTTTATGTACTACATAATTATATTTGATGTCTTACTAATATATCTTCTAACATTTAACAGTTACACAGAATTGTGTTTGAGGAGAAAATGAGATTAATAAATGCCCCTGACTTTGTTGCATAATACCCTTTCCAGATCTCTAGGCAATTTGTGTTCCAAATTAAATCAAATTATTTTTCTGCTTAAAGCTAATTTTTAAGAATGGAAAGATGCACTGTATATTGACCGCTGTCATATTTCATGGAATCATATTTGTGTTAGTAATCTTGAAATTTGCCTCTGATTGCATATATTATGTCATAGACCCCTATTTATGCATTTAGATAGTATGTGTAGATATCACCTATATATGTCATATAATCCCCAGCTAGGTTTCACCTGAGCTCTGTAAGGTAGATCTCTAAGACTTTTTGAATGAATTATGCCTTAGAGGTATGTATTTCTTGTTAAGCTGTACACAGAAATCCTTGCTCTGTGTAGATGTCTACACTCTAGCCATCAAAGATACGATACTGTGAAAGAACAGATGAATCCTGTCACGTTTACCACAATTCCTTCACAGAGCTGTGAAGCAGACTTACTGTTGCTAAAAAGAGATGGAGTCTCATTTCAAAAACCAGTAGATACATCTTTTATCCTTCAGTCAACAGTGCTGAGCTTCTTTTATATTTAAGTAGCTTTCTTCGGGGTTTTGTTGTGGGGTTTTTTTTCAGCAACATTCATATTCTACTAGAAGGATGGGTAGATTCCATTTGTTGCTTGTTTGTTAGCTGAGAAAATAAAGTTTTATTTTAGGAGGCAAGAGCTGTACAGACCTGGATCTATGCCTATACATATGTGTATGTAAAATGAACAAAGTATATATATTTTTATAGTCACTCTGCTGAGGTTCAGTTTAGATGGCAAATTCATTTAACATGGAAAAGAGACGTATTGACAATACCAAAAAAAAAGAGAGCCAGGCTCAGACAGGAAGATGACAGGCAATGGTCATAAATTGAAAGGAGAGAGGTTCAGATTGTCTTATGAAGAAGAGGTTTTCCCTCATGAAGTGAGCCCAGCACTAGAGCAGGTTGTTCTTAGAGGTTGTGCAGTCTCCATTCCTGGTTTTCAAGACTCGACAGCATAAAGCCTTAAGCAATCTGATCTGACTTCATATCTGACCCTGCTTTGAGCAGGAGGTTGAAGTAGAGACTTCCTGAGGTCCTCTCCAACCCGAATTATTCTATGATCCAACCCTATTAACATTAATTTTTTCTGCATTTATTTGTTTAGCTTTAATTGAAATGGCTAGAAACTGAGGGTTTGGTGCAAAAGTTTCTAGATGCAATGCCTGAAGATAATTTTGCTTCTACAAGCCTTTTTTTTTTTTCCATATATAAGATATCTTCGTAGTCTTAACAAGATTATGTATGGATATATGTTCACATTAACTGTGGTTGTTAACAACCTTCTTCCTCTAATGATATTTTTTTCCAATAAAATGGGAAAACAATTTGTCTGCTTCACGTGGAAATGATGTTGGAACAGAAGCAGTAGACAGTTGTTGGAAGATAGATGATATTAAAAGTAAATAATACGGCTGACCAGAATTCTTATATCAATGTCAAGCATAAAATGTGTAGGTAAATAAAAAGTAATAGTAATTTTTAAAAATACATATTTCAATGTAACATTTAAAAATAATTTTCTGATTAATTCAGTATGATTATTCTAAGCTGTGATTTTTCATGTCTTCCTCTAAAATTATTTTCCTTTATTTATTTAGAAAGATAGCATTGGATTTTGGGGGCATTTTTTGTGAAAACAGATGAAAATATAATGTTGCCTGGCTATTTCTTTGTGTTGTTGTTGTTTTAGATTAATGTTCAGCTAGAACCTTTGAAAAAAGTTTTCTTAAGTACAGATCTTATAATTCATATGAGTCCGTTGATTCATCAAAAATGTCAGAACATCCAAAGTGAAATCTGAAAAAACCATGTTTTTCAATGGTTATTTCCAGTCAAACTACCTGTTCTAGATGATTTTACAAATATTTACCCTCAAAAATCAATGCTGCTATATGAATCTCTTCGTATAATAGCATGAAAATATACTAGAAAGGAGCCCAGACGTTTAGAGCTAAAATCTGTATTTTGTAATGCTATTTTTAGTTTGAATTTTTTGTGTTGCGGTGCATGTTGCAGTCGAAATTCATCTCAACCTTGTATCATGTATCAGATTCCGTGTATTGTCCTTCTGTCTTGGTCACTCCCTCCTTACCTGGTATTGGTTATGGCTTACCCTTGCCCCTCCCCATGCTCCTGATATAAAACCTGAAACCTGAACCCGAGGAGCACTCTCCGATGCTCTCGCTTGAGCAATAAACATCTACCATGAACCCACGTGAGAGTCACTCTTTCTTCTTCCACGCCGAGCTACGCTTCAGCCTGAGGTTCAGACCCTCAAACCCAAGGATATAAACTTTCTATTTGGGCTGGTGATTCCGGACATCACCATATTTTTGCTTGCTTTTTAATTTACTGTTTAACAGCCTCATTATGTAAACTCATTGTCTTGGTTTAGANATGGTCCCGTTGAAGAAAAGGGTCCAGTGATGGTGAGATGGGTCCGGTCTTCCTCCAGGTGGAAAACTGGATACCGTAGTGGCACTGTGGCTCCTTTTTTATCTAGGTTAAGATGGTTTGGCTCCTCCTGCCTGTGTAGAGCAGCTTGATGGTCCATTAGCAGAAGATGTCCCCATGGAGTAGTGAAACAATGAAGAGAGATAAGTAGCACTCCACCATCTGATAAGCGACACTGACCCATTTGGGCAAAGATAAAAAATTCTGCTCCACCCAGATGGAATAGAATAACATGTTCTTTACAAAACCCACCACATTCATCTTAACAGTTCTCTAAATAAATTTTCCCAAACATTTATTTCATACACACACATAAATACTTATTGTTATATTGATTTATATCTTCTATATCTTTTGCATTTAATAGATAGAACCCAGTGTTTCCATTTTCACTATTTTTTTCTGAATGCTGCAGGTTTTGTATTTTGAAGTCCTCCATTAACTCTATTAAATTTTGCAAAAGTTCAAAAGAGTGTGTCTGAAGCATGTGAACTACAAGTGATGTTATAACTCTGTAGTGTTGAGATGAATTGTCTGCTTCTTGACAATTGCTTCACAAAAGCACAGGAAGCTCTCAGCCCATCCTCTCCAAACCTAAATTGATTTAGAAATTGTAAAGAACACAGGAAGTAGAAGGCTTGATTCTCAATTATTTCCTTCATTTTATAAAGGCATTTCCATAGGTTCGAAGTAAAGGTAAAAGACTGCCAAAATCAATGCAGTAGTATTTTCTGTTTAGTTTTCCCTTCTTTGAAATGTTCACATGTGCACTAGATTAGAAAATCAGGCCAAAAGTTCTTAAAATGTAAAGCTTACAGTTAAATGCAGCAGTTTCACAAGCAATTAAAACTCCATGAAAAAGCCCCATTTTTTTCTTTGGGTTAATTTCCAAATGCTAGCAAGCATTTTTACACTGTAAATTGACTAACCGTCTTTTTAAAGTAAGTTTGCTATTAGAGAGATAAACTGAACAGGTCAGGGCTATAGTCCTCTTACCCAACCAAATAAACACTACAGAGATGATCCTTAGCTAGTGGTTATCTATACCTCAAAGAGATTAGTCCCAGAGTGTTAGTTATCATGCTGAATCCTGAGTCAAAGATATTAAGGGAATATAGACTATATCCCAGGGAAAAGAGGATGAAGAGGGGATTTTCCCCCTCTCCTTTGATTTGTAGACTGAAAAATTTCATTCATTAAATTTGCATCAATACTTTTTGCTGCTGGCTGACTATCATTTGCAAATTAAAAGATTATTGGGGAAAGTATTAGGGAGAATGGAAGTTTTGGAAAGTAGTTTTAAAATTATGTAATACCTAGAAATATAAAAATGGAAATGTTTCATATTTCCTTTACTCATACTTTTCTTTTCTTTCTAGTGTGTCTCACAATGTGGCAGATGTTTTGCATAATCATTCTACAAAGAGTAAACACATGGCAAAATAAAACAAGAAAACTGAAATTTTCTACATTTCCCCCAATAGGCATTCTAATTGCTTTCATGAGGCACTAATTAAAATTAGCCTTTTTTTTTGCAGCATCAGATACATGGTTTTTGTAGATATTCTTAGTACAGTAATGGATATTTATGCTCTTCTAAGGTCCCATTCAGGTGTCATTTTAAGTAGAGGCAATTTCTGTTTATGTCAACTACCACTGCCAGCCTTGTGGGAATAAATGAGAAAAACTTGTTATTAGGCAGAATGAGTTTGCTGCTAATAATAATTGTGATCTGCAGTACAGAGGACTGTTACCCTCTTCTCACTGAATGCAGAAAGCAATTTCTCAGCTGCATTCAGCAAACCAACAGAGGAAAGAAACATTATGAAATGTATTTGCATTGAGTCTTAGCTACTGAAGACATCTCAGTCTATTGGCTTTTGGGATACCAGTAGAGCAGTCACTAAGACATGCACAGTGTTTGAATATACATCTCATTTTCAGGCAGTTAGATTAATGAATTATAGAGATTAACTTTTTAGTCATCATCTATAAGAATGATATAAAATAACCTAAAATACACATGGTTTGAAACCCTAGACTATTGCTGGCATAAAAAAGCTTTGCTTAATGAGAATATCAGAATGGAATTAACATTATCTTTAATAGTTTCCTTTTTTAGATTAGGCAAATAAAAATGAAGCCACAGGTTGACTTCTAAGAAAGGGGTGTGGCCTTTACTGCACAAGGAGTGAGAATTTCTTTTTTGCTATCTCTTTATGTCTATACACCCGACCCAATAACAATGTAGAGGTAAGTAGCAGTCAGTTTCACCGCAGTAATGTAAAGCTGCATCATAAGACACAGTAATCATCAATAGGGGGATGCAATGACCTGTATGGTGTTTAATGAGGATGATCCCACAGATCTCACACCAGCTATTAGTGCCGTGAGGAGCACGGCAGGAGAAGGTAGCACATATCTTGTCTGTCCTGACTGCCAGAACTGGGCAAAGATGACTGAGGAACATTTTGTACCAACAGTCTTGTGTGGGTGTTGGGAAAGGTGAGACAGGAAAAGCTTAAAAATGTGATTGCTTGGCAAGAGATACTAAAAAAATAAAACCTGTGAGTGAAATAGAAATGAAAGCTAGCTTTGAGATGTAGCATTGCAGGCCAGAAGACAGCGATTAGCTAATGATGGGTTGAGTGATAGCAAACAAAGGGGCTCCAGGGAGTAGCCCCCCAGGGTATCAGGGAAAAGGTAGATAAGAAAAGTAGCCTTTAGAGTTTAGAATATGGAATGATGTGGTAATATAGCAGTTCTCATAGGCTGTATGAAAAGTTTGTAGCTTTTGTATCTTGTGCTGGTTGGTCACTGTAAAGTAGAATATTCAACACAAAAGGAGATATAATGTATTGTAACAAGGACCTCACTCTCTTAGGTTTTACCTCTCTCTTACCCCACTTGCTCTTACCTCTCTTGCCTCGCTTACTCTCTCCCTCTCTCTCTCTCTCTCTCTCTCTCTTTGGGGCATCGCTTCAGCCGAGGCTGGTGGCTGAAGGCAAGGCCCTTTTACCCATGACCCTTGCAATAAAACCATGTTTCTTAGAGTGTCTCAGGTTTGCAGAGTTCTCTCTCCCTGCTGTCCACAGATGCTCCTACATGTGGGGTGTCTAACAATCAGGTCACATGAAAATCTTATGGCTGCTTTTCCACAGGCTCTCTTTCTGGCTAAGTGAGCCTTGATCTGTGCACAATACTTAGTGGATAGTACAGCTTTCTCCAGATTTCCATTATGTCCGGTGGGTCCAGTCCCCTAGGAATTGGAATCGGGAAAGAAATTTATATAAAAATCTTTTTTAGCAACCTAATGGGAATATGGTAGTGTATCACTGAATGATGAAAACTTTGGCAGGAAACAAGACTAGGAGAATACAAAATTACAATTTAGCAGTAATAGAGGTACTGATTTTTTTGTAGAAGAGAGGCAGATTAATGTTACTATTGGAGTCGGATAGGTGTTTATGTATCTTATACATTTAGTATTTTATAAAAAAACATTGCAGTGCCAGTTTCTTAGAAGCATAATTTTGCTGTTAGGAGGCCCCTGGCTGTGTGCTGACCCAGCAGTGCAGGGACTCAGCCTCTCCATGATCTGAACTGGGTGTCACTGGTTTGACATAACACTGCTGCCCGCCCTGCTCCGGCTCCATCCCTGGAGATAAGAGAAGGATGATAGCCCCACTCACTGCAGTCACTGCCTGACAAAGCATAGTCCTGTGTGTCTGGGGCTGCGGAAGGTTGGGGGATTTACACATCTGAGGAAATGAGTAGCTGCTAGGAAGAGATTTTTTTCTTTGGTTTGGTCTTGGTGTAACATTTTTAATCTTTATATCCTTGAGCAGTACTTTGACCATGACTGTTAGTGTCTCTAAGTGGACCAGCAATATCCACTCACTGTATTTTAATGGAATTATTAAAAACATTAATTGGACTAACAAAAAAATCCTAGCTTCATATGTATTATTTGCTCTTTTACACATAGCAAACTTCTGAGTCTGATCCATCCAATAAAACTGAAAGCGATGAAAAAAAAAAATAAAAGGCCATTATTATGTTGTTGGCATCATTCTAGCTATTGTCAACATATATTTGGAGAAAATAAGAAACTCCAGGGTAGAAAAATTGTTAAAATTCTTTATAATAGCAAAATTCCCCAGAGGCTGTGTGTTAGCAGGAGATTAATGTTAAAGTGCAAATTATCCATCCTCTATCTAGTATAACATTATTTCTGGTCTGATCAAATAATTCATCCAATATGGGCTTCATATTTATATTTTTTATTATAAAATAAAAATAAATTATATTTTTTCCTTCTGCCTGAGGATTTTATTACTTTTCCTTTTCCCCCTTTCAGCATTTAGACAAGCAAAAAACAATTGTAAGCAACAAATATATCATGGTGTTGTCCACCATTAGCAGGAGCCCTTTAAAACTGGGACATTATCTGTATTAGTAAGAGCTGACACAAACTACTGATTCTTATTATTATGCAACTATTACGTAGTAAATAGGAAGTTGTTTCCACTTTTTTTTTTCTTTTTTGGTTTTTTTTTTGGTTTTTTTGGGTTTTTTTT